>CAKNWW010204670.1:0-12786 GCA_932074435.1 Andricus kollari
TGAAAAAACTTTTCAAATAGAAAATCAATTTGGTTCAATTTAAATATCATTCAACTGTGATCTACTCTGATTTCCGATTTTTTTACTGCTTCCAAGTTGGATGTTCAGATAAAACTGTTCAGAACGCGCAATAAGTCCCTACGTAATATCGGTGTTATGTTCGGATTTCTAAATTAAAATGTTCAAATCCTGATCTATGTTCCGACGTCAAGTTGGTTCTATAATTTTGAAATTATCAACTTAGTTCGTCAGATCACGTCGGCGCGACGTAACCGTCTAGGAATTACTAGTCTACTGGGAGCCAGTGTCATTTCCATGGATTGCAATTGCTCCCAGTGGGACCCTGCGGTGGTTTTTAAGGTATTTTTTAAGTTATATGTAATTTAAAAAAAAAGGTTAAGCAACCATCGCAGAGTCCTACTGGGAGCAACTGCCATCTAAAAATTACATCGGCTCCCAGTAGAACCGCGGTAAATTTCAACTTATGGACACGTCTCACGACCGTGAGATGGGTGGCATGATGAAATTACGACGACAAGCCGGCGAAACCCTCATGTGTCTTGAGGACACGAACGACCCAAGGATGACAGCTTTATGCATCCAACTCGCAAGTGCCGAACCAGTGATAATTTCGCAACTCCGAGAGCACCGATCACAAGGACAATTACTTTAACCGAAAATTTTGGGTACAGCCCTTTGGGTACAAGTCTAGATACTTCTGCTCATTTTCCTTCTCCTTAGCAGTGATGTTGTAGTCGGCCGGAGCCGAGAATTCGATCACGAATATGGTTCGCTTCTCGAAGTCTTGGAGAGCATTGTCAGGCCTCGAGTGTGCAACGGAGACTGCTGTCCGAAAATCGTAATTCCAGAAAATTTGGCATTTCTCGTTTTGTCAACTGACTTTATCTCCCTTGGAGCGATCGGCAGGGCAGGGTCGCGGCCAACACCGTATGAACAACAAAGATGGCAATAAAGCACTTTTAGGGCCGTATTATGTCTGTAGATATACGTTGTTCCTGCATGAGTAGGACACCCAGATAGTATGTGTTCTAGGTACTCTGCGTGTCCAAGACACGCTCTGCACCTATCACTGGGAACTTCTAGACACAATAATGCGGTCACAGTATACTAAGGTGGAAATGACACTATTATGGAATGCGAAAATGAAACCTTCTGTACCTGACTTAAGCCCTGATGATCTGAGAAAAGCAAAAGTTTGATCCTGCGACAAGGACTGCTTTACTACATTCCTGTAAAAAATTCCGTGCATTTTCTTGTCCAGTAGCTGTTTGTGGAATTTTTCAACTTCTGCTTTCTTCACTTCGGATTTCAGAAGTGAAGCATCTAGATAGAGTAATGCACTTTCCTCACTTCTGATGTTAAAATTGATCAACAATTCGCTTATGAAGACATTGGAGATTCAGAAGTCCGCGTCCACCTTGATGGCTTGAGCTGTATAATCACGGACAGACAAATTGATATGCAACCTTTTATGCATATGCATGATCTTACGTGTGGTGATATCAAGGGCCGTAAGCTCGTTCTTCGTCCAGTGAACCACCCCAAACGAGTAAAGTAGAACCGAGACGGCAAGCATGTTAATTGCAGACATCTTGTTCAACTCCGACAGATTCGAAGACCAAATCTGCAGAAGAAGATGCTTGTATCTGCTTCGGAGAGACTCTGTAACTGATGTTACGTCCTCAACAATGCTTTGAGGCACGCCCAGGTATGTATAGTTCTCTCCAATGTTAAGCTGTTAATAACTCTTATATCCACAAGCTCACACGGAGAAAAATGGCTAGTCAGCCTGAACATCTAGACTCTAGAGTGTCAGACTGAATATATTTGAGTTTTAACTATGGGACAGCCCCCTAGATGGTGTAGCGTACCATTTGCAGAGTGCCAAAATATGGCGGTTAGCTTCACTATCCCAGAGTGCAAAGTTGACCATCCTGGAGCTTAACCCTGATTATCTCAGGAACCTTAGCTTGATTATCTCAGAGTGTTACCTTGATCATATTTGAGGGTCAACCTTATTATGTGTTGTCCTTCTACTACCTACATATATATTCATAAGAGTAAGAGAGCCGAGAGATGGAAATTTAAATAAAAAAATAAACCTGAAAACACAACAATTTATATAAAATCCATCAATTCTCAAAGCATCTTTATTATTTTTGAATAAAGGATACCTCAGACATAATTGAATATGCATACAAACTGACAAAAAATTACTTTGGGCACGAGAGGCTAAGGAAACGGCGTCACTGCACTGAATTAAAACATTTTTAACGCTGGAAAATTTAGAACACAATATAAATGCGTGTCACAAATCTTGCAAGTCTTGTTTCTTTATTAACGAATTACGAAATTTTGAGTACGTTATCGATCAAAAATTTTCAAAATAAGCACTGATTAATAAGTGTCGCCTGTGTCCTTAATCCCTCGGAGGTATCGAATTTGACGTTCGAAATCAGAACGAAAACCACTCAAGCTACTCTCCAACATATTCTCCACATTTTATTCACTCTCGACACATGTATGAAGTATCAACAAGTCGTTCATATTAATTAAAAATGTTGTGTAACAGGGCAAACGTGACACTTCTGTTTGACATTCTGGAGTGTCGATTTGACTATACTGATAGTAAGTCTAAGTCACCCACGGATGTTCAAATCGACTATAAAATTATGATCTGCCTGACTATTAAGAAAAAATTGTGGATGGTACTTAGTACAATTTAGAAGATCAAACTCACCATCTAAATTTTGACACTTTAATTCTGACTATTTATTTTTCTCTGTGCAGAGTCCTTGGGAATTCCAACAATCTTTCCTTTCTTCAGATGAATTTTGGCACATTTATCCAATCCAAAGTCCATCCCAATCTCTCCTGTCTACTCCTTGACGATATTTATAGCAGTTTGAAGTTTGATTCTACCAGAGGAATAGATCTTCAGGTCATCCATATAAAATACATGAGTGACCTTATGCTCGTGATGGTTAGTGTCGCCACAAAGGTATCCAGAAGAATTTCGCAGTGCGAGAGATAAAGGCAGAAGTGCGATTCAAAAAAGCAAAGGGCTAATGTTATCGCCCTGAAAGATGCCCCTCTAGAAGGTGACGTTGTTCGTTGTCACACGATAATTTCCAGATGAGATAGTAAATCTAGTTTTCCAAAGGGGCATCAATCTCTCTAGATGTGTGGATGCACCTTCAAGCTTTCTAACAGAAAGATGATGAGTCTCTGAGAGGTTGAATCGAAAGCTTTCCGGTAGTCAATCCAGGCCATTAACAGGACGCGCTGATGGGCTGGAGCGGCTTTACAGATGCACCTCTCAATTAGCAGGTTCTATCGACATCCTGTTGCACCTTTTTTCCAGCACGTTGTTCGTACATCTCTCGCCACACAGGCTCAATTCTTCGGACAATCCTGTTGTTCAGGATAGCTATAAAGATCTTATGCAGTGGGTTTGTACAAGTTTTTGGCCTGTAATTCTCTGGGCTGGACAAGTTGACTTTTTTCGGTAGGAGTACAGTGCGTCCTAATACCAGCCACTGTGGAATGGGCGTTTCCGACTTTAAATATGAAATGAATATGCGGGCCAAATATTTGTGTGTAGAAGTATGCTTCTTTCACCAGAAGTTCTTAATACCATCTGGTCCTGCAGCGGAAAAGTTCTTCGTACCTGTAAGTGCTTTTTTCACCTCTTCGGCAGTGATTGATGGACATTCCTCCTCAGATGTTACGAGGTTGTCGCAAAACTCCTTGAAGCGGATTATATTATCGTTATCTTCTTTCAACTCCAGTGTTTTTGAAATCTTGTATACCTCTCTCCAAAAAGTCTCTACGTCGTTGGGCTTGGGTGGATTTTTGACAGAAACAGGGTGATCACTGAAGAGGCGAGATGGGTCAGCGAGAAACTGTTGATTCTCCCTGATCAATATCTCTCTCTCTCTCTCTTCTGTATTCTCTTCCTTGCTTCAGAGAACACCCGTATTTTATCATCAATGTGCTCATTGATTGTCAGCAGCTTTGACTTTTTCAGTGTATGATTGAAGACCCTTAGTTCTTAAACGAACTTTTGAACCCTTTCCGTGAACGACCTACCAGATGTTATGTAGTCAATCACACACTGAATACGGGATCTGTATTGCCCATCCAATCTTCTTGTTCAGTTTATGCATGCTACTTTTGCTCTTTTGATCCATAGTTGGTTTTAGCCATCGATTTGAATCAGCCAAAGCTCTCGCAGCACCATAAACTGAACAATTAATAGTCCAGAGGTCGGACTCCTCCGAGATATCCTCACGAAGGAAGGAATCCATTTCAGCCATATCTTGGGACTTAGGAGGAAGCAGTATGCCAATGTTCCTCCTTGTCCTGAAATTGTTATCATCTCTCAGAAAGTGTCTGCTTTTGGTGGTTGGTCTTAATGTCGGTTCCATCACTTCGTCTGCAGCGTGTTTAAGCAGTGTTTGGGGAAGCGCTCCGCGTACATATCCATTTTTCAAAAGGTGTTGATTTCGCAAAGACTAATGCGAAATGTGCTGAAGCTCTGGGTTTTTCTGGCACCACAGAGTGTGCATACGCACCATAAAGCCTCTGCGAACAGGGATAATGCTGGCATCGTAGCAGTCTAGCACGTCATCCTTGAGTTGATTCGATCACTTAATGTGGACTTTTCGCCGTCTTGTCGTCGTATTTCCATTTAATTTATTATTTGCAGCAGCCCGAACTCTACGGTGATCGGCACTGTTTGCCGACCGATTATCGGGTGCTCTACGCGTCCGATCGTTTTGAACCGCATCTACAACTTTTTGGTTGTTTCATGGTGTGATTGTTATTCCCACGAGCAGCTAGGGAAAGGGTTTGTCCGTTCTTGCAATGCAACGTTAAGGCTGCATACTCTGAAAGGTCGCCCGGTATTCCAGAGACATCGTTTAAGACACCTCGCCCAAGTGCCAATCAGCTTTCGGCACGGTTGTCACGCGTTCGCTTAGGGGTTATTCTTTCGGGACCATCCCTGGACTGCTTATTAATAATTGTAACCATATTTAGCAGAAACCCTTGGTACAGGGATCCTCTATCCGCAACCTGAGGACGCGTTTGGTGGCTTCGTCATAGGCCGTTCGGGGGTCCCATAGAGAGCAACGGCCATCTAAAAATGACACTGGCGCTCAGTAGAACCGCGGTAAATCGCACTTATGGCTACGTCTCATAACCGTGAGATATACGAGAGTGGATCAATAAGTACCCGTGTTTGAAGAAAGATGGAATTGCTGAGAAAAGTTGGCCTTACTATCGTGTACTACCATCTTTCAAACGACTTTATACAAATGATCAGATTTATTCGTGAGTTAGTTTTGACATAACAGCCATTTATATTAAACGTGTTTGGTGTTTTTCGATATAATGGAAAAAAAAACAATATCGACCCGTTATTCGCTTTTTATTTTTGCGAAGAAATAAAATCGAAGTTGTATGCTGTCTATGGTGACCTTTCACCATCTATGAAAACCGTGAGATATTGGTTCAACGAATTTAAACGTGGCCGTACGTCTGTTTCTGATGAGGAGCGCCCAGGTTACGATTTTTTGGGATTCGAAGGAAATAATCCTCATAGACTTTTTGGAGAAAGGACGCACGATCACGGGGCAGTACAACAGTGAATTATTGGACCGATTCGATAAATAATTTAAAGAAACGCGGCAAAAGCCTTTCGCAAAGGAAAAAGTGCTTTTCCACCACGATAACGCACTAGCTCACTCATCCGGAATCGTCGCGGCCAAATTGCATGAATTGCGCTACGATAATTGCTGCCGCATCGACCATACTCGTCCGACTTGGCTCCTTGCGAGTTTTTCTTTTTTCCCGCGATGCACGCGTGGCTCGCGGGAAAAAAGTTCGGCTCATACGAGGAGATCATCGTCGAGACAGAAGCCTATTTTAACGAGTTTGACCAATCTTATTTTTAAGAGGGTTTAAAGAAATGGCCGGAACGTTGAGAGAAGTGTATCGCCCTACAAGGAGATTAAGTCGAAAAATAAAAAAAAGTTTTGTGAAGAACTTATGTCTTCATTCCTAACACGGGTACTTATTGATCCACCCTCGTATATATGGTATACTCCGAATAGTGTATTAAGCTAGTTGTCCTGATCATCAGTGCTCTTGGAGATGCGAAGCTCTTCCTAGTTCATAGCCTTAAAAGCATCGGGGAAACTCGGAAAATGCAGAAAGCGGTAGTCCTTGGGTCGCTCCGTGTCCTCAGGGTACACGAGACTTTTGCCGGAAATTCGTATTCAGTCCATCGCAGACTGTAAGCACCTATCTCACGGCCGAGAGCCGTAATTACAACTAAAGCGGTACCGCTATTCCGCCGAGAGCTGTCCGGTTGTCCTTATGGCAAAGTTTTAACCCTCAAACGGCACACTTTAACCCAGTATACGGAAACGGCACACTAGTGCGAAATGGTTTTTTTCAGTGTTAATATTAAATATTTAATATATTGCACATATAATAAACGTCTAGCATATATTACGTATATTAAAAATATATATTTAATATAGTCGGGATAAGCCGCTGCAGCCTTGCCTGCGTGAATGACAGCAAAATGAAAAATTTTCCGGTACGAATTCGCACCAATGTGCCGTTTGAGTGTTAACTTTATATTTAAAAAGTACAGTCTGCAATAAAAACTAAAGACGTAGACTAAATAATAAAATGACGCATAAAAATGTTTTTATCGTGTCATACGACTCTACCTTGAGCAAAAAATGCTTTTGAATCAATGGGTCGCACTATCGCTTCCGTGCAAAAGCAGATCTTATCGATTCAAATATATATGCTATAAATTAAATTTATATACGATATAGAACTCATAGCATCACTATTCAACAGAAATGAATAATTATTGTTTCGTTAAATATTCATTTAAATCAATAGCATCTGCTTTTGAACGAGAGTGATAGAATTTTTTTCTCTGTGCACGATTTTCTGTGGCTGACAAGGTTGTTGTGAGACTACTTCAAGATTTATTCAAGGTTTCTTCAAGGTCAGTGCAAGGATACCACAAGCTCTTGAAAGGCTTTCTACAAGGTTAAGCATTATTTTATTATTGAGGTTGATTTGTGATTCCAAGGCAATACTGTATAAATACACATTTGATCCAATCTTCACGAAAAATAATCTGATTTTGCAAAATTAAAAAATCAGATTATTATTTACAATTTTTTTAAAACGATTTGCTCAAATCTGCGAGTTATAGAAAAACTGATTATGCGATTTAATATTCTGTGGAAAAGTTACACAGAGTCCATGTGTTGGATAATTTTTTCTCCCGACAATTTTTTATATAGTATAAATAAGCAATTTTTTATATGACACGTACGATCTTCAGCGTTTATTTATACTACATAACGAATTTGTCGGAGAAACAAATTATTCAATACATGCATTCTATGTAATTTTGTTCGTATAATCGAATAATGCACTTATTCTTTTTGTAACTTACAGTTTTAAAAAAAATTGTTTGAATCAATTGAGAGTCAGATTCCTTTTCATGAGAATTTATTTTTTGATTAAACATCAAATGCTCTCATAGTAACGTTAACGTTACTGCTATATATATAGTTCGAAGTTTGTCATAAGGACAACCGCAGGATTTTGCCGAACGCAAGTGCTAATCTAAAAAACTGCACCCGCTCCCAGTGAAATCGCGGTAAAATTTCAGCTAACACCACGTCTCACAACCGTGAGATAGGTGGTTACAGTCTGGGACGAATTTAATACAATGATCCGACAAAAGTCTCATCCACCCTGAGGACACGAAGCGACCCAAGGACGTCCGCCTTCTGCATTTTCTTCCTTGGCACCTCCAAGAGCGGCCATGATCAAGACGATTAGCTTAACAGAATATTCCGGATATAGCCGTCGCGTCCTCTGGAGTCGAACCGAAGGGCCTATGACAAAGCCACCGAACGCGTCCTCGCGTTGCGGATAGAGGGTCCCTGTACCAGGGGCTTCTGCTGAACATGGTTAGACTAATTAATAAGCAGTCGCGGACAATTGTCCAGGGGTGGTCTGGAAGGAACTAGCCCCCAAGCGAAGGCGTGAAAACCCTGCCGAAAGCTAAATGGCACTTGGGTGAGGGGTCTCTAACGGGACTCTGGGATACTGGGCTACCTCTCAGAGTATGCAACCTTATCCTTGCATAAGGGTTCTACAAGGATGGACGAACCCTTTTCCCTAGCTGCTCTTGGGAACAGCAATGATAACACCAAACATAGTTGTAGTAAGTGCGGTTCAAAACAATCGAACGCGCAGGGCAGTGGACGGATCGACTCAGGGACGACCTGCTGGAGTGCTATGATACCAGTATGGCCCCTCAACGAGAAGGTTACATGGCGCGACTGCAGACTCTGTGGTGCGAGAAGCACCCAGAGCTCTCGCATTTTTCGCATAAACGTCTGCAAAACCGTGCCGAGGAACTCCGAAAAAGGGTCCGCAGCCATAACAAGCCGGCAACAGAGAAAGAGAGGTGACACTGAGACCAGCCGCGAGCAGGCTTCAAACAGAGGAAGAGCGATGCTTCAACACGCGGAGAAATATCAAAATTCAGGTTTCTCTCAAGTCCAAAGATTTGGTTGAACTGGATGACGAGCTTCGTGGAGATTTTTCCGAAGAATCCGACCTCTGGACTATTAATTGTAGTGCATATAATGCAGTGAGAGCTTTGGCAGATGCAAAACATAAAACAAAACCAACGGTTGATCATAAGACTAAAAGCCGAATTCCATCAACTCAGCACAAAGATAGGCTGGGCAAGGTAGTACGCGTCCCGCATTGAGTGTATCATTGACTACATAACATCTGGCAGGACTTTCACGGGCAAGGTTCGACAGTTCGCGCGAGAACTGCGGATCCGTCATCACACGCTCAACAAGTCAAAGCTACTGACCATCAGACAGCATATTGTTGACAGAATACGAGTACTATCTAACGCTAGGAGAAGTCTAGAGCGGAGAGAGAGGTGGGTCAGAGAAAATCCACTGGTTTTGTCTGACCCATCTCGACCCTTCCAGGACCCTCCAGTAAGTGTCGTCCACCCGCCCAAATCAGAGGAGGTCGAGGCTTTTTGGAGAGAAGTCTACAAAGTTCAGCATCCACTGAAAGAAAACTCAAGGAATATAAATAGCTTCAAGGAGCTGTGCAGTGCCCTCATAACACCTGAGGAGGAATGCCGGAGTGGTTGGTGGAAGGGCGCACAGTGTTCCTGACGAAGACGGGCAACTTAGCTGACCCTAAGAATTAGAGGCCAATAACTTGTCTGGACACACGGTATAAGATCTTTACAGCTATCCTAAGTGATCCGATTGTTCGGACGATTGGACCTGTGTGGCGAGCGATGTACCAACAACGCGCCTTAAATAAAGGCGTAGCAGGATTTCGGGAGAACCTGCTCATCCATAGATGTGTCTGTATAGACGCAGCATTCTATCAGCGTCACCTTTTAGAGAGGTGTGTTTCAGGGCGACACCATGAGCCCTCGTCTCTTTTGACTCACATTATTGCCACTATCTCTCGCACTTCGCCATTCCGAAGGGTACCTCTGCGGTCACTCATGTATTTTACATGGATGATCTCAAGATCTATGCTAAAAATCAAGAGAAACTACATCTAGCTCTAGACATTGTCAAAGAGTACACTCAAGAGATTGGAATGGAGTTCGGGTTAGAAAAATACGCTAAGGTTCATTTGAAGAAAGCAAAACTTAACGGCGTCCCGGAAGACCATGTACATCTGGGCGTGCCACAGAGCCGAATTCAGGGCGTGACATCTACACAAAATACTCTCCGATGCAGATACAAACGTCTCATCCGACGGATTTGGTCTTCCGAACTATCGGCGAGGAACAAAGTATCTGCGACGAACATGCTTACCGTCCCGTTGGTACTCTATTCGACGTTTATACCCGGAATATTGTTTTAAGCTAATCGTCTTGATCATCGACGCTCTTGGAAAAGCCTGAAAAGCATCCGTGCGTGTCAACAAACTGCTAAGACACTTGCGGGGAAAATGCAGAAGGCGGTCGTCCTTGGATTGCTCCGTGTCCTCAGGGTGCACGAGACTTTTGCCGGATCATCTAATTGAATGCGTCGCAGACTGTACCACCTATCTCACGGCCTTGAGGCGTGGTTATAGCTGAAATTTTACCGCGATTTCGCTGGGAGCAGGTGCAATTTTTCAAATGAGCACCCGTTCTCGGCGAAATCCTGCAGTTGTCCTTATCAAAAACTTTTCTATATATAAAACTCCCGGTTTAGTAGCAGTGTCGGGGGTTGCCTGCAAATAGCCTTGTTACTAAATGGGGGGAATCGAAACATAAGCAGTCAATCCATGAAGATTTTTCATATTTTTCCCGGAAGCCTAGGCTCTATCTTGAAAATATGCTCTAAAAAAACCGTTAAAAAAAATGTTCGGTACCGGTAATTTATTTGTTTACCGGTACCGACAATTTTTTTTACCGTTACCGACAACATCTAGACTTCGCGCAGTCATCCCGATGAATTCGGGACGACGAGACACTAGCTGATATCTAATCAGTAATGAATACCTCAGTTATTGACAAAGACGAGGAAAATTCGGGTGTAGTTCCGAAATGCCATACCTCTGATTTTTTTTAAGCAACGTACTCTTATGTATTTTAACGCGCTGATTATGAATATGATACTTAAAATTGGCGCAAATTTGATTGTCTCGGGAAAAATCATACAAAACGTATAAAATCATGGTTTTTTCATTTATTTCCATTAATAAAGGAAGTTTCGAAAAATAATTTAAACAAAAGTTGTAGATCTTCTCAGAATGCACATTTTATGTTATATTAAATTTTAGCCTATGAGTAACAGTAAGGTCGTAAGGCACCTCTGTTACTGGTCACATAAATAATGTAGGTCACATAGTTTCCCCTTTACAACTTCTTATCGGGAGCGGAAAGACACCCCTGTGACTGGTCACAGAAATAATGTATAGGTTCCGTAGGTTCCACTTCCCAACGTTTCATGGGGGCGGGTAAGGCACCCCTGTTACTGGTCACAGGAATAATTTAGGTCACATAGATTCCCCTTTCCAACTTTTTATCGGCGGGGGGGGGGGGGGGGATCATAGAAATAATGTAGGTCACGTAGGTTTCCCTTCTAAGCGACTCATCAGGGGTGGGCAACGGACCCCTGTGACTGGTCACACAAATAGGGTAAATCGAATAGGTTCCCCTTTCGAACGTCTCAGGGAGGGGGGCGTGAAGGCACTCCTGTGATTGGTCATAGAAATAATGTAGATCACCTAGATTCAACTTTCCAACGTTTAATGGGGTTCACAAAGGCGCCCCCGTGATAGGTAACAGTAATACTTTATGAAATATGAAATGTTTGTGCTTTTCCATCTTCAACTTCGAATATCCGGAAAACTGTTACTCATAGCCTAAGAATTAATATAATATAAATTGTGCATTTTGATGAGATGTGTACAACTTTTGTCTGACATTTCTCGAAATTTCCATCATTTATGGAAGTAAATGGAAAAAAACATGATTTTATACGTTTTTTATGGGTTTTCCCATGAAAATCAAATTTCCGCCAATTTACTCTATCATACTCGTAACCCGCGTATCAAAATACATAAGTATACGTAGCTTCAAAAAAAATCGGATGTCTGACGCTTTCGGAACATTATCTGAAAATTCTAATCATTAAAAAGATTTGGTATTCTTTCTCTTATTTTCTTTTTTAATTTCGCGAAATATATGTAGATACATACATATACATATATTCATGTTCGTTAAGTAAGTGTCTAACGAATAACCGCAGTCGAATGCATTTATGAAGGTTTTACTTTCTCATCCTACTTCACTCCCTGGCTTTTCATCCCTTCCTCCACCTCCTCCTATCACTCTCTCTCTCTCTCTCTCTCTCTCTCTCTCTCTCTCTCTCTATCTATCTATCTATCTATCTATCTCGCTCTCTCTCGTTTTCACTCTTTTTTCTTTCTGTTTCCTCTCCTTCTCTCTCCAACGCGTGCGCGCGAGCAGGCGAGAGATCCGGCCACAGAAAGGTACAAAGGGTGGAGACAAAGGGAGGCACCGCCCCTGAGATACTGAAACAATGGTGGCTGAACAATGGGCTGCTGCTGCAAATTTATACCGGTAATCGAAAGTACTCGGGAAATGAGGAATCCAGCTTTAATGTTTAATAAAAAAATTATGAGAGCCATTTAATGCAAAAAATGCCTTTTCATCAGTCTAAAGGAATGCTCACTCTTCAAAGAAAAGGGAGTTTTCCCCCTTTTCTTATTCATATTTGACATAGAATTAATGTAGTATACGAATTTTATTTAACATTTATATGATTAATCAAAGTCACGTGTTCTTCATAGGGGGAAATATTTCTTCGCTTATTACAAAAAAATGTCTGATTCAAAGAATTTTTTATTTCAACAAACTGGATGACAACAAAAGTTCTCTGAACTTTTCAGAACGGAGTAGGGCCTTATGTCTCGGTTTAATATTTTCAAAAAAGATTATAAGAAATACAACTTCTTACCAAAACATCTTATGTAAGAAATTACATAAATTGAGTATCAGAGAAAAATATGCTTCCAGACGTCAGTGTTCCTTTGATTGTCGTTGTGAGAGTAGTAGAAATGTGTTTTATTATATAAATTTAATTACATTTGAACAAATATAGTTACGATAATAAAGTCCGTGCTTTGTTTCCATTGATTGAA
>CAKNWW010204672.1:0-10932 GCA_932074435.1 Andricus kollari
TACCTACCATTAAAATGGGCTGAACTATTTCTTTAGTTTTAACGAAATCTTTACATGAGAATTCTAAGGTTAATTTGCCTTCAGGTACATGACAGTGTAACCATTAAGTCTTAGTATAAACGTTTCTTCTGCAGTGGGTAAGGTGAATGATTACAGTTTAAATTTGCATACCTCTTAAAAATACTGTATTCGCAGAGGTTTGTGTTAATTAGCTTAATATTAGGTTTTCGACGTTTACAAATGTTGTATTCTGCTATCTGTCTACAATTCTGAAGAGTCAATGTGTCGGTCAGTCATAATTGGGTACTATGTACATAGAGACGTTGTGGATCTTTTTAGCTATTGGGACAATATGTTGAAGGGAATCTTCTTCTTTTTCTAGGTCCAATTCAGAAATAAAATTTCTTCCTTGATCTATATATAGTGTCCCACTAATGCAGTTAATATAGATTCAGATGTTTCATTTGGAAGTTGTTTCAAACTTGTGTATCTCGTTAATGTATCTTGTAAACTCAAAATGTACTTGTTTCCTTTTATTGTTTCGGTTAAAGGACCAAATATATCAAGTGAAATCTTGTCGTTACTTGCTTGTGGAATATCGGGAATAATTGCCTCTGCTTGGTTTCTTAATCGGGTTGTTAATAATTTACTTGATGTTATTATCCTTGTTTTCTGTGACCCTCAGGTTTCATCGGTAATCAAATTGTTTTCGCCCAATGCGCATTCTCCTTGAAGGTTTCTCTCTGTGTTTGAGTTTTAGGCGCTAACCTCTTCGCTTTGGAATGGGGACTCAGGTAGTGGCATGCAGCCTCTTTTGTTCAGCAGGCTCGGACCTATTCTTGGCAGTTCAGTTCCATTTTCGCCATTTTCGGTTGCTGCAACGATTTAGAATCAATTTTGCTTATTCTAGACAGTTCCGGTATTTGAGTCCTTTAATTCAAATTCAGTGTTTTTTTAATTCTTGATTACTTGTTCAGTGATTTCCCGACTCGATCGTCTTCTGGTGTTGTGGGACGTGACGAGTCGGATGACGTATTGCTTCGGTCGCTTCGGGATCGATCGTTCGGTGAACGATCGTGATCGTGGCTTCCGGAGGTTACATCTTTGCCAATTTTCCAAAACAACCAAAACATTTTCTTGGGCACAAAAGAAGTGCTTTATTGGATAGGCTCGGGGACTTGTATCTCAGATTAAATCGATAAAAGGTACTGAGAAGTTAATAAGAACGGTGATAAATTGCCTTGTTTTTTTCCGTGGACTTGACCAAATGTGATTCCTTCGCTACCCCACGCCAGTCCGTCATTAATTCAAAACATTTTGATCCTCCGAGCCGGATAGTGGGCTGGCGAGGAGAGCATGAACTTGAAGCACGAGGAATATGATTGCTATGACTGTGTGAATGTTTGCAACATTGCAAACGCCTCGAGGCAGGCTCTCAGACATGACAACCACAATGCTGTTGGATTGTTTGCAACATTGCGAACGCCTCGAGACAGGCTCACAGGCATCACAAACTGACTCACTGACTGTGTGATTGTTCTCAAAATTGCCAACGTCTCGAGATAGGATCTTAGGCATGACAACCATACTGCTGATGGATTGTTTCCAACATTGCGAACGCCTCGAGACAGGCTCTCAGGCATGAGAAACTTAGTCACTGACTGTGTGATTGTTTGCAACATCGCAATCGCCTTAAGACAGGCTTTCAGGAATGGCGAAAGTAGTTACGATGACAGATTGTATATATTTGTCCCGTTGTTTTGTTATTTAATTTTGCTTAAATCTTGATCAGAGTTTAACAAGCTAACTTCGGATTTGTTTCCTCCGGTCTCCGCATTGCATGTGATGTTCAATACTCTTTCTTGCCTTCTCATCTTCTGTTGTTCTATGTACCGGAAGTGAAATCCCTGACTGGGGTTATTTCCGTCATTAAGACTGGTTGCAGGTCTACAACCATTACGCAGCTTATTACGATTCATGGACATATCTCATCATGAGAGTCATGGACCTTGCGAAGAGCCGATTGTCGTTGGTAACTTCGAGCACAAATATTAAGAACACTGCGCTTTAAGCTGAGCAGCCAAAATCGTTTCTGAATTGCTTTGCAGCCAGATTCATCTATATAACGATTATTTCTAGACACTCAGATCCTATCATCTCCTACTTGTAAGCAAAGATGCCATTGCCAATGAACTATATTTCACTGAGAATCAGATCGACTCTACCCAAGCTTATTAAGATTCGCTTATATCACTTTCTCTTCGTATAACACATAGCGGTTCGCTCGATTGCTGGCTTACTGGCTTTATTGTTTCCGATGAAGCTTGCCTCGTGCTAATGTCCGGTGAGCGAAGTGGCTCTTACAGCTGCGGCTACTGTTTCCGACTGATTTCGGGCCTCGTAGGGTTTCTACCGCAGTATGTCGCGCACCCTTTCTGTTAATTCCTTTTAGAATTTTGTATTCAATATGTTTGCGTAGTATAGTACCCTACTTGATTCAGGCACTAGTTATAGTAGTGAATAGTACTTTCGTTTTGTTAACGAGCTTCGCCTTAGCAATGTCCGGATTCTTTTAAGATTATTTTTTTAAAACTTGCCTTTTATTTTTCAGTGGTCTTCTAGATGTCAACTCGTCAGCATTCTATTAGATTTTCATAGAGATCGAGAAACTTGAGATGATTCTGGCAGGATCGCCAAAATATTATACGTAAAATATTGATTGAGACTTCTTTAAAGAGGAGCGATTTCAACATATTGGAATTGCGGTGCTTTATTAAAGTTTTACAGAGATATCCTATAATTCGTCGTATCGTACGAACAGACTTCATGCTTTTGCTTCTAAAATCTGGGGAAACGTCTGAATAGCAACTCGGGACTGGAGAGTGCTACTCGTATTAATTGTACAGCTTTGGTTAAAGAACTGAATTCGTAGATTTTTTAAAAACATTTCAAGCCTAAACACATCGTTCAATCGTTATTTGGAGCTGAAATAGCCTCTTCCTATAAAAATCATTTTGTAGGTTAAAATCATTAACATTTTAGAATTTTCTTTTCGGCTATGAACTAAGAAAGCTTTTAGAAAAGTACCTAATTTTTGTCAAATTCGTGGTCCGTGGCACTATTTTTTCACCTTTACCTCTTAACATCTTTCAAAATAATTTGTGAATGACTGTCGTTGAATAGATTATTTGTATAGAATAAAATTATTTTTGCAATGAAGTTAGTTTTGTCAACATTTTTGAATTTTTGAATTTTTGAATAAGTTCAGAACGGAAAATTCAGTCGCAGCGTGTAAAAATACGATGGGTCGGTAAAACCGCATTCCTGAGATTGAAAATTAAATCGAGCTTTTTAATTTTACCCTGACAGAAACTGTAAGATTTTGGATTTATAATTAATTGAAAATTTAGAATAATTAATTAAATAATATGTGAATATGCAAGTGTCTCTGGTTTTCGTTGTTTATCGATGCGTTCGTCCTCTCATTTTGGAGCATTTTGAGGTTAATACGAGGAAATTGTCAACTATGTTCAACTTTGTTGACAGCTTTCACACAAAAATAGATAAAATTCTAGTTATTCCTATTTTGTCTTTAACATAGTCTGCTATTGGAACGGAAAAATTCGGCTATTCAAAATGTATATTTCATATTTTTGTTACAGAATATATGAACTGCAAAAAAATATCCATAGTATCTTATGTATTTTAGGTAGGTGGTAACGTGTCCGGCTTGTGTGTCTTGAATCTCCATAAAATTGTCCTAAGTTCAAGTTTCGAGTGTTCGAATCCTGTCACCTGATGATAATTTTTATTTTATTTTTTCACTGAATGAATTTTACTTTTTCGCGTGTAAAATTACCGACCGAATTGGAATATCGCAACAGCTGTAATTGTAAAATTCATCGCTAGGCGGTTTTTTACAAAATTTCGTAAACTTACTCTGACACACGAAGGTCCTTTTATTTCCATCGTCCAGCGATGTAAAATTGAATCGATTTTTTTTTACAGTGTATAGTATATTAATCGGTCAGTTCCGCGAACAGCTTCGAGTGTGCAATGTATTGCAATGTATTGCAACGTCCATTTTAAGTAGTCACATCGAATAGGTGTCCCTTTTGTTAAGCGAAACCGCCTTTTTTGAGGTTAGGCTGCAATATTTCTTACGAATTTTTTAATTTATATATTATTAAAAAATAAACAGAAATCATACCAAAGGCTACTACAGTCCTTTTGTTATTTTATTGAATGGAATTTTGTTTCCCTGGTATTCCAAAATATTAAAAATGATCAGTACGAATACGTTATTAGTGACGGATTAGTGAATATTTCATGTAAAACTTTTTTATTATTTTTTAAATTAGATGAGGGATGGCGTATATTGCATTAATGTTGGGAGGCTAGGCTGGCTCAAAGGTCAAGTAGCCTTCATCGGTGGAAATTGCTCCGTGACGGTTTTGGATCATCAAGGAAATGAGCTTTATTGGACGGTTGCGAGCGACAATGTAAAAGCAATTACCGCATTCGATTTTGATGGAGATGCAGAAAATGAAGTAAGAACTGTTTTACATTTCAATATCTAAAGTAAAACAAAAGAAAATACACGAGTCGCGTGATTTTGCCCATTGCATGCGATTGGGGAGGTATTCGAGAATCTACTGCCGGTACTAGTACTGGCAGTAGTTTTTTTCGTGCGTTCGAAAATAGCTGAAAGTGCAAGTGCTTCCAACATAAATATATTATACTGATGAAACTCTGCTTCGCAGATGAGCGTCATGGACACCAATTTTGCAGATGTAGCATCCACTTTTTTCAATGAAAAAAGGAAATAAGACATCCGCTGATTTCAGCCACCAACCATTGGCAAACATTGAATGGTCAGTAATGTTTCCTCGAGTTGTCGGAATACTCGATAAAAGATTTTAGCATGCATGTGGGTCAAAAATTTCTCGTATGATGGCTCCACCGTATGATCACTTACATTATAATGTGCAAGTTTAAAGTAAATGATTTTTTCGGCTTAAATTAATCATGCACAAGAATATTCTATATAGAGAATTAATACTTGACAGAAACTAATTTAGTCATTTTTAAGCATGAATAAGTTTAAACGTTTAAGGGTCTTGGTTCAGTACCCTTCAAGATTTGATTATATTTACTTCCTCATTGTATGCTTCTTCAATTTTTTACAATATATGCGTATAGTGACCCCTTATTTATATTTCATTCTTAAATCTAATTAAAATTCGGCCGATAACTTCTCACACCATAAATTACTATACATGCCCTTAATATACAGGGTGTCCCAGACCCAAGTGTCCGGACTTGTATGGCTGTATCAAAATAAAGAGTATAGTGACCGCTGTTCTCCCATCGCTACCCCACCTTCACCTACCCTACGCTTGCTTCAGGAACACTACGTTGGAATCTCGCTCACGAACACACGTCTGTTTATTTCGGGCTCCTGATTGGCCCAGCCTAAATATTTTATAACTCAAAAACTAAAACTTTGACTGATTTTTGGAAAAGGAATTTTCTATTTATTTTTTATATTTTTATACAGCTATATAAGTCCGGAAACTTGAGCCTGGGACACCCTATATTTATATATTTGAATATAATTAATTTATTGAAGCAATTTTATCTATATACCGAGACGCAATCTTTAACGAGATATTAACAGTCGCTTATTTTCATAATTATGGCTCGCGAATCCAAATGGTGATTCCTCTCGGCACAATCATCAGTCCCTACGTAAAGCTACTAAGAAGAAGAACATATACAATCTCCTAACAAGATAGATTTAATTTTAGAGTTTAGATTCTATTCTTTACTTGAATTAATTAGTTGCCAACGAAAACTCAAATTACGGTAGAAAAAATGTATTCCCTTTTGGAATGCAGGTTTCTAATTATGTTCACCCATAATAGAATTTACTGTATTCAAAACCTAAAAGGAGCCGAATGTAGCAACTTCATATGAGATAACTCAAATTAACCCTGCGTCGGTCGCGGTCGATCTGATAGGAATTTTTAGGTGACCCTTCTCGCTCTCAGGTAGCCGGAACCCCTCAACCCTAGTACCTTCTCAACTTCCGATGACGCATGTAGATCGCTCGCCCAATCAACCATCAATCGTTCGCATGAGCACGTGCCCCTCTCCTGTTACCCTGTCCGGCTCACCGCGCCCAAGTACGTTCGAGTATGCAAGGTGAGTATTTTAAACTTTTATTAATAAAAATGGTTTTATTCTTCCCTTCAGTACATCCCTCAGAATGTGACAATGTTTTGGTTTTGCTTAAAATAACTTTTATAGGCATTCCGAACCGCGATTGATGCAGGGTTAAGGTGGAGAAGATTTATTCTCTTTTGGTATACAGGCTATTTGATTTACATGAAGAAATAACATTTAAATCTTAATTTTAAATCTCAATTATGAATGAATTTAACGCAGGCATTTCCCTACAGCGAATCTCGGACTACTTTCCCGGAAAATGTCGCAAAATGCCAAAAAGGAGGAACTGCCGTGTGGCGTCACGCATACTCTTTCAGCTGGCGAGACGCGTGAGAATGAAAATAATCGATAAGTTTAGGCGAGATAAGAAACCTGTTTTCTCGTATTCATTCGCAAGCCTAATACAAAGCTAACACAGAGGCGAATCTTCTCTTATTTATAGTAAGATTGGAGTGGTTTATATGTCCTTTCTATGTAAGCTGAATCTAATTGCAAAAACGTCTAAATGCAAGGAGTATTTCTTTCTTATATTTTCCAAAGGAACCGCAGTTTCTCTAGGAGAATCTGGTAAGACTGACGGCGCATCGACAAAAGACCGGCGCCGTACGGTTTATCGCATATGACCTACTATGTCGGGAAAATCTATTGCTCTATTACACAAGCACACGGGAAAAAAATACTTCTCCACTAGATCAGATAAACATTTCTATACGTTTTTTGGGTGGCTGAATCTGAATCCAAGTTTGATTTTACTCCATCAGATCGCATTTCGTTCCTAACCCCAACAAAGTGATGAAAGTTGAAACTTTTTTTTCACTTTTTTTATGTCAGGAATGAAATGTGCTCTGACCGAACCAAACTAACCCCTGATTCGGATTCAGTGACCCCAAAAACGTATTAAAATTTTTGTGTCTTCTGGCCTCTTCTGACCTTCATGGCTTTTTGAAGGTCAACTTTGTTTTTTAAAGGGAAACCCCCTTTTTTACATCTGCAATCGATAGAGCGGAAAATTCTACGTTCAGATACGTATCCAAGTCATAGGTCAATTGTAACGTTGCAGGTCAGTTAAGGGTTATTTGAAATTAAGAACGTTTTCCAAGAGGTCAGTGTAATTCCTTAAGTAAATTCCAACAAGTAATTCATTGGTGAGCTCTGTATTGATCTTGGCTACAGCGTTTGAATATTGTAAAATCATATAGGAAAATTTTCATTAAAAGTTCTAGGAGTTCTGTTGAGAGTTCTGTTCCTCCCCAAAGAGTTATATCGAAAAGTCCTATACTGTTTTTCGATACCTAAGTCAATGCCTAAGGCGATACCATAAGTCCTATACCGTTTTGTTATCTCTATACGAATATTACTAATCGAAACTAAATTTGCGTATTATGAGTACATACTTACTATCTTTCGCTAAATGATTATTATGGCGCCAGCTAAACTTTCGGAACGAGAGAGGGTATCTGTATTAATGATGCGTGGTTGGGGAGATCGAGTTCGATCTTATGATCAAGTTCGTTTGCTTTTTAATTGCACTTTTCGTAATAGAGAAGGGTTAAATCCTGTCTCAAAATCAACAATTGAAAGAACTGTAAGGCTCTTTATGAATCATGGATCTATCAAGGACCTGCAGATAACTGGTCTGCCAAAATCTGCAGCATCTGAGGAGATGCAGATGGACATAGCCCAAGCATTTGTTGAAAACCCACACCTTAGTTTACGTTGAGCTAGTGACGAGCGTGACGTTGCTCCTGAGACAGTGCGAAATATTTTAAAAAGCATTAATTTCCATCCTTACAAAGTTCATCTGGTACAAGAGCTCAATGAAGATGATCCAGATCGTCTGGTTGAATTTTGTGAAATTATGATGGACAGACTTGATAGAGATCCTCTTTTCTTGTACAATACAGTATTTTCAGATGAAGCTACATTCACTTTAAAAGGTGAAGTTAACAGGCAAAATTGTAGATATTGGTCCGACACAAATCCTGATTTGATAATGGAGAGTCACACACAATATCCACAAAAGATTAATGTTTGGGCCGGTATCTTGAATGATACATTGAAAGGCCCTTTCTTCATCGATGGTAATCTTAATGCCCGTGCATATGAAGGGCTTCTCAGAAACCAAATTGTACCAAGAATAAGGGAGATTACAGGCGATAATTTTCAAAATATTTGGTTCCAGCAGGACGGAGCAGCGGCTCATTACGGTAGGGTGGTTCGGGCATATTTGGATACTCAGTTCTCTCATAGGTGGATTGGAAGAAGGGGTGAAATCGACTGGCCTGCTAGATCTCCTAATCTGACGCCTCTCGACTATTTTCTTTGTGGTTATTTAGAGAGCAAAGTATACTCAACGCAACCCCAAAGCTGAGACGAATTGCAGAATCGGATTCTGCAAGAGGCTACTTTGATTGATAGGGAGATGATTCGTAATGCTGTAACTCATTTTTACAATCGCATAGCACTTTGTCAAGAAGCTCAAGGTTTTCAGTTCGAACATCTTCACTGAAGCGTGAGAGGCAAGGGGACTCACGCTAATCATGCACCCCGAAACGTGAGAGGCAAGGGGACTCACGCTAATCAAGCACCCCAAAGGGAACAGAATTTACTACGTCCACGTCGTTGCTCCTCGGTAATGCTAAACGTAAACGTAAACAGCTTTGAAAAAGCTTTGAAAAACCTTGAAGATCATCACCAAGATCAATACAGAGCTCACCAATGAATTTCTCGTTGAAATTTACTTCAGAAATTACACTGACCTCTTGGAAAACTTTGTTAATTTCAAATAACCTTTAACTGACCTGTAACGTTACAATTGACCTATGGCTTGGGTACGTACTTGAACGTAGTATTTTTCGCTCTATCGATTGCAGATGTAAAAAAGGGGGTTTCCATTCAGAAAAAAAATTTGACCTTCAAAAAGCTATGAAGGTCAACTTCAAGGTCAAAATGAAGGTCACCATTGAATTTGCAGTTGAAAAATACTTCAGGAATTGCACTGACCTCTTGGAAGACTTTGTTTATTTCAAATAACCTCTAATTGACCTTGACCGTTACAATTGACCTATGGCTTGGGTACGTACTTGAACGTAGTATTTTTCGCTCTATCGATTGCAGATGTAAAAAAATGGGGTTTCTATTCAAAAAACAAAGTTGACTTTCAAAAAGCCATGAAGTTCAACTTCAAAGTAAAAATGAAGGTCACCATTGAATTCCCCCTTGAAATTTACTTCAGGAATGACCTTCACTTTTTTGAAAAATATTTTACCTGAGGAAGTATCCAACCGTCCCGGGACCTTTTAGACAGCCTGAAGAATTCCGGGGGGTGGGGGTCAAAACTGTGCATACAAGTATGTTCGGTATTCGGTTTTGTGTATTTGTCAACACATAGAGCAATTTCCTCTTCGGGCAGAAATAATAGAGAATACATGCTTTTTTCTGGTTGACAAATAGCACTTCTAATATCACTTTTTTGTTAAGTGTTTTTCCCCGCTACGTAAACCTAAATTATCCGAATTAGCTTTCGTTCTAAAAGCATGTAATTAACTTTTTGAACAATTCTAGGTGTCCCCCTTCCTCTTCGATCAAGTTCCACCACTCTTGAGCCATTGCTCAATCTCAATTTCCAGTTCCAATTCACGAAAATGTCTCATCGGACGCTCATTAGATCTTCCCGAAAACTGATGAAGAGGTAAATTTTCTAACCAATGCGGTTTGCACGAACTCATGTTTTAATTCCAATTCATTCTATCGCGAAGTTGTTCATGATATCCTTCAAGACCTAAAATACGGTTTTCATGCGCCATATTTGCGGATAGTAAGAAAGCTTGATTAACCATTATTAGGCCGTTTCGTGTATAGTTTTATTGTGAAGTTGTCTATGCCTTCTATCTGTTTAAAAAAGTTAATTTCCTGGTTTACATATGAAGCAGACGTTTAAACTTTTTTTATTCTTGTATTTATTGCTTTAGCGGCGTTTCTTCAATCGAGGAACGCAAATGAGTTAATACTTCGATGTTAATTATTTCTCTCGATCCCATTGAGATTTTGCCTTTTTTTGTAGGTAGTGTCTATATGTGCGGACAAAAGCTGGCCCCCTTCCCTTTTCCAACTTCCCCTCCTTTTGCCAGGGGCGGATCTTTAAAATCGATCTTTTTTGTATTATTCTTAACGACGCGTCTTGATCTCGAGAGTCAAAATTAATCTTTATCGAGGAGTTAATCTATCGTCATCAAGATTAAGGGAAAATTGATTTATCAGGTGCTTTGGCGGTAAGGCACCGTCGCGAGGACTTAAACTGATATTCGGTCTGAATTCTGAAATTTTAAAGGATTTTGTTGTAACCTATTATCAAAAAAAAAGAAATTAAAGAAAATCGATTTGATTTTAAACACTTTTTTACAAAAATTGTTTTTTTTTTAAATATTGTTCGGTTTTAAAGAACCGAAATTTGATTTTATTCCAAATGTTCTTAGTGGATGCTAAGCGTAGTTATATGGAACATGTGTACTCGAGGCAAGATTCCAATTTCGAATGAACATTTTCGTTGACGCTTACGTCAGTTCAAATTAACAAATACTTCAGATGACTGCTAAAGTCAGTTCAATTCAAATTGTATCCTATAGGCGGTACCTTTCCGAAACGTAATGTTTACATTTTTTATCTTCAAAGGTAGTGGCATCGCGACACAATGCGAGCACC
>CAKNWW010204673.1:0-18732 GCA_932074435.1 Andricus kollari
AATTAAAATGACTAAATTTAATATCAAAAAGTTGAGTCAAGATTATGGGTGCTAATTATAAAATGTACTTTTGTAGACGACGATAAGAAGACGTTGGATAGTAGCGAAGTCTACAGGAGAGCGGTAGTAACTAGCGAGTTACTCTGGGGCAGAGATAAATACTGGTGTGCGCGTTGCCTACGTTTAAACGAAGCTCGACGAGCAGTTTGCTTCCCTTCTTTACCCCGACTTTTGATATTGCAACTGAAGAGATTTTCAACTGCAGCTGGGTGAGTCAATTTTCATTTCAGCCTTTTATATTGTAAAATTGAAAATTCAAGGTTTTAAAGTCTTTTAAATCGAAGTCTTCAAAATTCAACAATCGAAATGTTGAAAGTACAGAATTTTAAACTAGCAGATGTCTTCAGAATTTAACAAAATTTCGAATGTTTTTATGATTTCAATTCTTAACGTTTAATCGAAAAATAGTTTAATTTCAGGCACTTTCAACATCAAATTGTACTTTTTAAAACGATTCAAATTTGAAACAGGAATTTTTCAAAATTGAGTTTAATTTGAGAAAAGTTCAATACGACTTAAATCACTTCGAAAGTGAGATTTCGCAAAATCGAAATTGTCCCGTTTGTTTTTAAATAAAATTCATCTGAAATAGTACCGATCGAGAGTCTAATATATCAATTGCACACCACTATTTTCAAAGTATGAAATTTAGTTCACAATAGGTAATTAATTAAATGTAATTGAATTTAATTTAATTAAAAAAAAATGCATTTGTCACTCTTAAATTATTTCTAATCGTTAATTTTCAAATTCAAAACTTCAAAAAACTTTAGTAAAATAGATAGTAAAACGGTTTAAGGCGATTAATGGTAAAAACAAATTAATCAAAGATTTTTTTTGATTGACTAACGGTATAACTATAATATTGAATAATAAAGTTTTAAATGAAAACTTCAAAAAATTCCTTTTTTAAAATTTGTCTGTTCGTTTAGATTTATTAGTATGGTTTTAAAATTAATTAATTTTCAAATATTAAATTTTCAATGTTGAACGTTGCAATTTCAATTCCATTTTGTAAATTTTTAATTTGTTACTTAAAATGTGGAATTTTGAAAAGTATATGAGTAACAATTTGACAAGAATAAGAATTTTAAATGATTAAAATTGAAATAATTCAACTTTAAAGGATTCCAGTACATATAAAAAAACGTCTTCATTGCACAGTTCTAATTTTAAAAGCGTTAATTTTTAAACGAAGTTTAAAATCGCCTAATTTGGAATATTTCTAATTAAAAATGATGTAATTTTGAACGTTTTTTAGAATAAATCAATTTGTAAGGTTTAAAATAGAACATTATTTAATTAAATGAATTTTGATATTCTGTTTTTGATTGTTATTCGTTCACTTCAAAAAGGCCCCTCCAAAACAGCTCTACATTTTTTTTAATTACTTGTGAAAGAAAAATCGCAGAAAAACACAGCTTATACCATAATAAAGCTTACTTTATTGCGCATAAGACAAGGTCAAATTTCATTTGGGAGAATATCTTGGTAGGTTCTTGAAAAAAGTGAATACGTATTTTTTTCTCGATCGGACAATTTTATATGATGTCGCCAGGACTCTCTTTATTCGCCTACAAGAATAACATGGAGAAAACTCCCTTATCTGCAAATATGAGACTGGAAGGCGTAATTTTTACCCACTGTCTATGGTTTTCCAGCTCGTTCAGGGCTAACGTTAGGGAAAATTCCGTAACCATAGACAGTGCCTAATTTTTGATAAAACTAACGCAAATTACAGGGACCTCTTAAAATCATTCCTCCAAATGTGACATATGCATTGATTTTTTATTATGACCCACCCACCCCTTTCCAGCATACCCCAAAAACCATCCTATAAACGAGGATCAAGTACTTTGCCGTATATTGGTCGTAAATATTACTTTTTTGTAGTTTTATTTAACAGATAATTTTTAGTCGCCAAATTAAAAAGTCCAATGTATTTTTTATTAATTATTAATTGTCTAAACAACTTGTATTTGTTTAAACAATCCTTTATTGTTTAAATATATCTTTTGACGAACAAGACAGAAAAGTGTAGTTTTTTTGCAAATTTGTCAACAAAATAGACATCATTCTGGTATATCTGATATTTTTACCACTTAACCATAATTGTTTAAACCATTCCCACTTGTTTAAATAATTTTTCATTATTTAAATGTAACTTGACTAGAATAGTGCAGAAAGTGCAGTTTTTTTGCAAATGTTTCAACAAATTTCATTAGCTCCTTTTAGGTTGACACTTTTCATTGCTTACTCGTTATTTTTTAAATAATTTTTTCGACAAAATATCCTAAATTTACATCTTTAAATAATTTGAACTAATTAGTTAAATATGAAAATGAAGACGATCGATTTACTTTACTGTTAATTGGTTTAATAATTTTTCGCTGTTGAAATGTAACTGTCTACAGAACGTAAAAAAATTTAAACTTAATTGTAGATATGTTACGGCCAATTACCAAAATCGGCCAATGTTCGAGAATGGCCGGCAGTAGGGGAAAAAATCTTATAATAATTCTAATATTTTTGAAACTTTGCAGTTACATCAAAAATAGTTCGCTAATAATCCCGTACTTGCAAATATAGAAAAAAAGTAATATTTCTACAAAGTAAAAAAATGTCTGTATTTTTATTAATTCTGATTTTTTTTTCATTGAGAAAAGTAAAATATTTCTGCTAATGCCATGAAATTTGATTCATTTATAAATACAAAATTGCAACTCTCTTGTAAGTCCGGAAGAATAAATAAAACATTTTGTAGTTTATTAGTGGCTTTTATCGAGAAAACGTTCTGAAGTATTCCTCCCATATTATCACTGTAGGTTGAATTACACGCCATATGGTGGTCTTCTATGTATGAAATTACACATACACCAAACTCTCGGTTTTAGTTTTTAGTTAGATTACTATCGAGACCTTTATAACGTACCTTTACGTTTCGGAGATTTTCTCCAAAAAGTCGTATCCAGTTGCAGTACCACGTACTAATCTTCTTGACCGCTGATATTTCCTCCACCTAGTCTAGCATCTCGTCGCGGCACGTCATACTGCAAAACTCACTATTCCGCGAAATATTTGCGTCGTTTTTTGATTCTATAATGTTGATTTTTAGTTGGCAAATTGTCGTACGCCAACAAAAAAGCTTTAAAAACACTGATGCATGCATGCAGACTAACGGACCACAACTTTTTCAACTGCGAAATAAGCCGGATGTTCACTCGCCTGAACCCGTTCCATAATATTGTGCAATATACTCGACTGAGTACTCGCACACGGCGACCCTTCCGAGGCGAGAGTCGCAACCGTCTCTCGCCCCTTGAGCTGAGAAACTGCGTGGGCGAGCAGTTCTAGGAATGTCGGGTGTATCTATTTGTATTATTATTGATAGTATTTATTGTTGATTTCAAATGTACCCGCGCTTTTCGGTTGAAAAAACTGCGCATAGGCGACGCCTCGATACGAGAACGGGGCAGCCAATGAACGTCGTTGATAAAAATAAACTGCCGAATCACGGTAGAGGTGGGGGCCCCTCCAGCCTTAAAGTACTTGGCAGGGTACGTTTCAAGGACCTTAAAATAAAAGGAAGTTTACTGTATATGTATTGTGTTTTTTTAAACAGATTTAAGAATGTTTTCATTTTTATCGCATTTATATATCTTGTTGAACAATTAAAACATGTTTTTAGTAAATTAAATTTTTTTAATTTTATCAGGTTTCGTATGTTACGTTAGTGTGGTCCAAGTTTTTAGCTGTAAAAATTCTACCTTGAATTTTTTATGGTCACGCTTGGGTTAAAAATTTAACTCTTACGTAAAAAAATTCAAATTTTCGGGCTGGAAACTCAACTGTTTTGCGGAAAATTGGTCTTCTTGACTTAAAAATTCAAAATTTGGGATGAGCCTTTTTTTTTGGTTGAAAATTCAAATCGCCTGTTGAAAATTCGTTGTTTGAAAATTAGTCTGTTTTAATTAAGGATTCAGCTAATTTGTTGAAAATTCGTATTTTTTAGTTTAAATGAAACTATTTTGTTTAAAATTCTTTTTTTTGTTGAAAATTAATTCTTTGAACTGAAAACTTAATTCTT
The DNA here is from genome assembly GCA_932074435.1 of Andricus kollari. Lineage (NCBI taxonomy): Eukaryota > Metazoa > Arthropoda > Insecta > Hymenoptera > Cynipidae > Andricus > Andricus kollari. The sequence goes on from CAKNWW010204673.1 coordinate 4,148, forward strand.
CTATGTTTTGTCCAAACTTTATCTTTTTTATTTAAAGACTCAACTATTTGATTGAAAATTCATGTATGTTACGTATGTCTTAGGTATTTTGTGGATGGACCCTTATACAATTCTTTATGACTGTTTTCACTAAAAGTGATTAAAATAAATTTAGAAACAAACCATTTTTTGCATTAACATCATTGATCTCCTTGGTGCGAAGTTGTTTTTATACCTTAAAGAAAAATTTAGAGCGGTCAGGGAAAATTAAAAATTGGTCAGGGAAAAGTCAGGGAATTTAGAAATTTGGATTTTGTAGCAACCCTGAACATTATACAATCTCAAGTTTGAGTTTCATTTTAATAAGACACTCTTTTCCTGATTTTTTTTCTAAATAGCCGCTTTTGATACTTTTCAGTTTACGTAATTAAGGAAACTTCTCTTTTGAAGCAGTTGACAATTATTTATTGACGACAAAATATGTTATGATTGAACCAGGTCGATGGAGAAGATCAACAATTACATGCCAACGCCTATGGTCCTCCAGTGTTTTTGCGAAGAGTGCTACAGCGAGCAGTCACAACGTAGCGGGTCAGCTCGAAGTGAATCTCGACACTCGTACAAACTTTACTCCGTAATAATGCACCAAGGTGCAACAATGACGGCCGGCCACTACGTTGCCTACTCGAGGCTTCCAGATGAAACTACCGAGTACTGTCGCTGTGATCGAGACATCAAACGCCAACCCCATCCTCACCATAGCGCCAGTAATTCAGAAAAGCCATCTAGCATTTTAAAGTATTTTAGTAGGAGTAAACCCAACATCAGCGAGAACAAAGAGACGTCAGTGAAGGCTGGGTGTCGAAGCGCGGAATGCTGTGGTATTCGGCAAGGAAAGCATCCAGCGCCTGGTTGGTGGCTGGAATGCGACGATGAAACAGTGCGCGTTATTCCAGTGCGAGAGCTCCAGGATAAACTCGCGCACAGTCCACGGAACTCTGCTACCCCCTATCTCCTCTTCTACGTGAAAACCACGACGTAAGCATTCGAGCGCCTAAAACTGTATCAAATGTTTCGCCGTTTTAAATTAAAACCTCAGCAGTCTCCGTAGTGCCCATCGATCTTGATTATCTTAATGAATTGCGACTATTTCCTTCGTGTGGGAACGTGTCAATTACTTGATAAATAACCTGACTTGATTTTATTTCAATTGACGCTTTTTGTAATCTACAGATTTTTTATTAATTTTGGACCTCCCGTTTTTTGACTCCTTTTATACGAGTTTTATCACTTTATTTGATTTTAATTTTTATGGATTTCACTATACTTATTAATTATAATTTAAATATACTATCTAGTGCAGGACTAAAGGATAATCAAGACTCGATGAACACTGCAACTCTCCAAAATGGCTTAGAGGTCAGATCAATGTTGTAAAATTAGTTTATCGCCGCAGGTAAAATCCGAAGGGATTCTCTGTGCACAAATTGTTAATATACACTAGATTGAAACTTTCTGTCGCGAGATTCTTTTACTCTGAATTGAGATCCAGAAATAAACTGTATCTAAAATCGTTCTAGATCACGGACCTTTTTTTTCGCGATCTAACTTCCGAGTCTTGCCACAAAGATCGCTGGCGATTCTAGGTCCCGGATACCCATTCCACTAATAAGTAAATAACTTTCGAACCTCAGTATTAACTTATTTACGATATTTTAGGGCAAACATTTTAATTCTTTAGAATGAAGAGAACTGAAATGTAGCCTTAAGCGCAGGGCTGCCTCCTCTTTTTGTTTTTATCTTTTAAAAACTTAACACATTTTTAAAACTGGATTAGGCTCAAGGAATTTACTAATCATTCATTGTAAATATTCTGTGACTTGTAGATTAATTTTGTATGCATTTTTTTTTAATTAATGGACCTAACGGGGGCTTTTGGTGTCTTGTGATTCGTTTTGCTTATAGAATTGAGTGAACTTTGAAGCTTGTATGGACCTAAGATTAAATTATAGGTGGCAGTCCTGCGGAAGAATTAAAATTAAGTGTTTAATCGCCGATTAAAAAATCGTGGACTGTATTGCGCAATTATAATATTATTGTGAGTATAGAGATCTCATTTTAAAGGTTTTCTCTCGCTAGGAAACGGCAAATTAATTTATTTTCGATGCCCAAGCAGCTCGGGCGATTTAAAAGTGAAATAAAAATTATTTAACTGTACAGATCTGATATCGTTCTTAATTATTCTTAGGGTGGTTCCAAGGTTAGTATTCTGTTGAAAATGTTTACAGCATTTTTTCAGAATAATTTATTTTTCTTTTGCTTTTCATTTTCTTTGTTAAAAATATTAAGTTTTTAACATTAGTGTTCCTTTTTTTTAGAAAGAAATGCATTTTCAGACCACTCTAAATTTGTCCAGAAATCCATGTAGACTTTTTCAGATGCGTGCGTGGATAGAATTATTATTAATAGTAATGGATACAAAGCTTATGGTATGTGCTCAATCATATGCGAGTACATCCATATATCGATTATTTCAATACGGGTCAGTAGTGGACTGGGGTTCTGACAGTCAGTCTGAGACATCATACTCTTTTCTACTGCCGGACTTCATAGTAAGTGTCGCACTACTCCGGACACTCGCCCACTTTCCATTTCCAATAAAAATGAACCCTTCACCGTCTCTTTTTTAAGGTAAGAACTTTTAAAAATCTTTTCTTATTTTTTAACAGTGCAATAGTTTTTTCGCTGTTTGTTAGTAATTAGTCGCTTGAGGGTTGACAAACAGGGATGGAACTATTTTCCCTAATCGATTTTGCGTGCATAAGTATATATTATACTGCCTGTGGCTTTGATTTACTTTGAAAAATGTGTCATCTCTTATTTGACTTTATTTCAATTTAATTATTTTTAAATTTTAATTTAAAGAAAAGTTGTAGATTTTTGTGTGTTTGTGATAGATGTGTTGGTACTACTATTTGACTGAAGGTTGAATCAGTTTCAAGGTCCTATGTTGAAGGAAATTTTTTTTTCGAGTTTTGTTTACTTTCAAATTTTTTTTAGTAATTTACGTTGAAAAAAACACTATTATTGATCATTTAAAAAGCTATAGTTAGAAGTAGTTTTGTTTTTGAAAAGTTTTTGAACTTTTTTATTGTATTTATCTCGCAATTTCATGTTTGTTTTATTAAAAAAAATAATCTAAGTGACAAATGATTTAATTTTTTGTAACAAGTGTTTTGTTTGAATCTATTAGCATGAGTGTAAACCTCTTCACTATTACAAAGTACCGTCAGCTAATTTCAAACAGCTTTTTAAATTTTCTTTTGAATAAAAATAAATTTTTAAAACCAGGTTACATTTAGTTCGAAATTTATTATTTTAATTTTAAAGCGCTCATTATTAATTGATCCTTTTTGTTATTTTAATGATTTCCTTGTTTTATTTTCACAAATATTGGACTAACTTGACAACCGAGATGTATGTAATATGATGCTAAAACTTTAACATCATGATAAATTAGTGTGGTAAGTAAAATAAATTCTTGCATGTTATTCGCTTTCTGTCGAATCACACGATCAATAAAAGTGTAATGCGGACACATCACATGCTATTATAACGACTTTATGACAAAATGTATTATAATGTGTCATTTCATTGTATATACTCACCTTTGTAAAGTTTTATGTGTCGGTGTATGAATTTGTTAAGAAGAGAAATTATTCAGTGGTACTTATTTTATTGGCATTCCTATATATATGAACATTTTCAGAATATAAATTTTATTTTCATCCAGGACCCTTTTAAGTATCTCATATGATCGATTTTCAAATTTACTCTTTTTTTGTTGTATTAAAAAATATAAACATCATCAAGCAATAATGCATACTAATATAAGTATTTGGTGTATATATAATAGTAAAATTTTGAGATAATAACTTTTTGATGTAACTGTACTAATAGTTATAGTTCTCGACATGCTTTTTGTGAATTCAAAAAAAAGTAGTCAGAAACTTCCCAAAAACTGTAAATATTACACTCTATACATTTTAAAATAGAATCAAAGAGCACTATCTATTTTATTTCATATAAATACCCAAACACAAATTGTTTAAATTCTTTTACCTATATTTAAAGATCAATCTGGAATCGATTTTTTAAATGAATTTTGGTAAATTAAAAAAATTTGTCTTGCCTCAAGGGAAAGAACGTGAATCCTATCATTATAATAATTTACTCATAATTATTGTTAAGAAGATACAAAAATTTCTACTGGATTCATCATTGTTAATTTTAGTTAATTGAAATTTACATTGAAATAGGGGACGAAAAAATTTCAATTTGGATGGTTGGAATAACTTTACGCAAGCTGTCTGCAAATATTTTTGTTTATTAAATATTGTTAAACAATTTAAAAAATAGATTTTGATTGAAATATTATTTTCAGAGTCTTTCAAGACATTACAATCATGGCAACAAAATATCAGCAGGTTTCGGTGGATCTCGTAAACATGGTCTTCACGGCCTGTACGTATCTCGCCCTGGCAGGGGCAGCTTGGATTTTTTTGAGACTTCTTCAGGCTTGCTTTTGGCTTCCTCGACACCTGAAAAAACAAAATGATGTTCACCAACTTCTGCAAGACAAGGTAAACTGCGATATGGAAAATGTTAGTATTTCAGGTAGAGCAGTTGGATATTAAACCGAAGGGTGTCTAGCGACCCGGGAAATCCGGGAATTTGTCTGGAATTTTGTGCACCTTGAAAAATACGGAAAAATGCTGGAAATTCATGAGCAGATCCGGAAAGTCTGTGGTTATGAATATAAATGGGCAATTTTTATTTTCTTCGTAAAATTATTATTATTATAGAATTATTAGATTCGCAGTAAATTTGTCAACTAATGCCAGCATAAAAGTCAAACATAGAGAAATTTCTTGTGCTCTTTCTTTTTCTGCCTTATTTTTCCCGGTTCATAAAATAATTTTCACGGTCATTGAAATTAAAAAATTCTAACACTTAGAGCTGAACATTTGTTTACTTGAATTAATTAAACCAAAACTGAACTGCAAATTAAACCACTTAAAGAGGGCCTCTTTCTGAATTTTAAACTTTTAAAGTGGAAGCTTAAAAATTTGTTAATTCAAACGCTCAATAATTGACACTTATAAAATGGAATCTTTCAACATTATGAACAATTCTAAATGAAAAGGTCGTTAAACTACAAAGATTGAATCAATAAATTTGTAAATGATGAAAATTATACCATTTTGAAGCAATTTTAAGTTAAAAACGTTAAAAATGGAACGATTTTAAGTTTCGTTTAAAACTCAGCACTTTTTAAATATGATGTTAAATTATTTTTATTTTAAGTCATTTGAAATCAGTGTTAAACTGTTATTTATACATAAAAATTAAAAAATTTCACTTACAAATTAAAAATTCAAGAAAATTAATCAAGTAAAATTCTACCATTCATTGAAAAAGTTGCCAATTGAACTTAACATTAAAAAAAAGCTAAAATCGAACCTTTTTAAAATTGCATTCATATTATATGATATGCAACTTATGATATTTCAAATGATTGAATAGATTTTTCTCCTAAAATTTTGTAAAAATTCATGGTCACCAAAAAATTCACTGCCATTTCCCGGTCTTTTCCCAGTTTAAAAATTATTAGCTGCAGTGTAAAAAATTCAAAAAGGTCGAAAAAATGCATTTTTCCATAAATTATATTCATGTTCATGAGAATATCAAAGTATTTATTTGTTTCGCCACGTTCTTAGTTAAAAGTGTTTTTCTTCAAATTTTACTTTTTATTCATGTTATTATGTTATTATTTATTTTACTAATTTTTAGCCGAAGCATGTAAGGTGGAAGTTTTTTGCAATGCATTTTTAAAAATTTTGTTATACTTTTGTATATTTCATTTTGAGTGATCATTCATTCGAAGAGCGAATATTTCATAGTTAAAATTTTTTTCGCAACTTTAAGAATAATAAGGAAATGAAACAAATATTAAATAAAATAGCAGTACAAATTTAATAGTACAATTAACATCTTTAATGCCATTTTTTCAACATGCACTGCCCACAAGAAGTATGGGACCCTGGTTTGTGTTAGTTGCATAAAATCTTTTAATTTTTATATTAAAACAAATTACGTTTTTTCGCTTAAATTAGGATGAATGATATCAAATTTCTGCATCCAATAATATTAGGTTGAAGTATTTTTGGCCACTCTTTCAAAAATATTGCGAAAAAAGTCTAAATACAAAATTTTTTTTTGACTTATATTAAAGTTAAATTTCCATAGAATTCAATCGATATTTTGACAAAGCTATGCTGATTTTTCCTCGCACTCTGACAAAATATGAACTTAGAACAAATAACTAGCAATAATTTCTTCCTCGTAGAGGGACGTTTGTAATGACCTACATTTTCAAATGTAATTTATTTGACATATTTCTATATAATTCGATCCCAGAAGTTCGAAAATAAAATGTTTATTTGTGTGTGCAACTTTTTTCCGATTACCATATCTCACAAAGTAAAAGAGCTATGATCATGTAATTTGGGAGAATTGTAGCTCCGACTGATATCCAGGTCTGATATGATTTTGATATGATTTTTAAAAAAATAACTTTTTACCTTATTTATATTAGAAAAACTTTTTTTATATTTAAATTTAACAATACGATATCTAGTGTATTTGTTCACGTCCTTGAGACGCATCGATTGACCTATTCATGAACCTTTTATGACCCACCAGTACCGATTTATAAAGTTTAAAAAAGATTTGTGTACTCTGTTTATATGAGAAAAACTACCTTCATATTAGGAATAATACAGTACGGTATCTGACATGTTTGTTCGCGTCTTCGAGACACGTTGAATGACCTATTGGCGAACGCCCTATGACCTTTTATGATCTAGCAATACCGATTTATAAATTTAAAAAAGATATTGTTTATCTTATTGATATGGGGAAAACTTTTTTAATATTGGGAATACAACAGTAATATACATGATATATTTGTTCGCGTCTTCGGGACGCATCGATTGTCCAATTGAAGAACCTTTCATGACCTACCATAACCTACTAATATCGTTTTTAAATTTTTAACAAGTTTATTTTCCTTGTTTATACGAGGATTTTTTGAATGGTGGGAATATAACAGTACTGCATTTGATGTAATTTTTCGCGGCTTCGAGACGCATGGATTGATCTACTAACGAAATTTCGATGACCGTTCTTGGTTAATCAATAGCTAGGTACTTCGAAAGTTTAAAAAACGTTACATTGTTTTTATGAGGTTTCAATTAGAAATATAAAACTACCGTAAGTTAAAAAGTTGTTCATTGTAACAGATCACATTAATTTCAAATTATTGTAAGATCGTTCTTGAATCCATTGTTCAAGTATAAGAAGTTTTTGAATTTTTACAACTTATTTATTTTAAGTTCAGACGTTGGCAGAATCCATGGAAAAATCAGCATAATTTTGATATCTTACATGTCTTTAAACGCTCGTCCAGCCTTGTTTTCAATTTTGGTTTAGAAGTAATAAATGACGCATTATTCTGATACACATGATGTTTTGACTTCTCATTTCAATGTATTTTCTTTCATAGTTATTCTGAACCGGTACTCTTGGTAAAATCATACTGATTCCAGGCCTCACAGACTGGTACCTATATCCCCTATTATACCCTATATTCAGTTAAGGTCCTTAAAGTACCCTATTTTTAAACATTTGGTCCTTATGGTACCCTATGTGCAGCTCATAATGTAACTTTGAATAATGTCACTGCATTGTCTTGAATTATTTTGAAATATTTCAGGGTATTTTTCAAGATTTCAATAATTTGAAGGGATTTGTAAGATTTTAGGGTATTTTAAAAACTTTAAAGGCATTTTCAAGAGTTTTTAATTTGAAATATTTTAGGGAATTTAAAAAGATAATAAGGAATTATTAATTAATTTCATTAATTTGAAGGGATTTCAAAGCGTTTTAAATATTTTAAAAGATTTAAAACTTTTAAAATATCTTAAAACCTTATAGGTCCAAGGATTTCAATGATTTTAAGGGATTTTAAAGTGCTCAATGTATTTTAATACATTTTCTATGATTTTAGGAATTATCATAATAGAATTTAACGGGATTTTATAATATTTTAGTGCATTTCAAAGAATTTATTCATGAGAAGTGAGGTATTGTGTAGGGTTTTAAAGATTTGAAGAAATTTGGAATTCATCCTGAATTCTTATTAATTTATCCTGAGTTCTTTTTAATTCTTTCGATTTTTTTTAAATCACTTGGATTCTTCCAGATTCACTCAATCCTAGTCAATTCAATGGTTTTTTTTTTTAATTTTTAAAGTTTTTATTTAATTGATCCTTAGGATCAATTGATAAAAAGGTCAAAGGATTTAAAACATTTAAACTTATTTTTTCAAATTCCTTGGCTTATTCAAAAGTTTAAAAAAATGTCAAGGGATTTCAAAAACTTTTAAAGAATTTAAAATAGTTTAGGTTATTTCAGGTTATTTTGAAAGATTATAAGTAATTTTTAATTTATTTTAGCAGTTTAATGGGATTTCGAACGATTTGAAATATTTTAAGGAATTTCAAAAGATTCCAAGGAATTATTAATTAATTTCATTAATTTGAATGGATTTCAAAGCGTGTGAAATATTTTAGGATATGGCAGTTTCTAGAATTTCGGAAGATATGGAACGATTTTACAGGTCCTTTAAGATTTTAAGATATTTTATAAGATTTCAATGATTTTAAGGGATTTTAAAATTCTCAAGGTATCTTCATGCATTTTTTAGGATTTCAGGAAATATAAAAAAAAATTTCACGGGATTTTATAATATTTTAGTGGATTTCAAAGAAATTATTGACGAGAAGTGAGGTATTTCGTAGGATTTCAAAGCATTTGAAATATTTTAGGGAATCCTAAAAGATTTTCAAGGAATTTTTCATTCATTTAAATAATTCGAAGAGTTTTCAAAGGGTTTAAAATATTTTAGGGTAGAAAATTTCCTCGAATTGCGGAAGATATGCAACAATTTTACAGGACCTATAATGTTTTAAGATATATTAAAAGATTTCACGGAATTTCGGGAATTCTTTGGATTTTTTTTTATTCACTTGAGTTTTACTAAATTTGCTTAATTCAGTGGATTTTTTTTACTTTTTAAAATTTTTTATTTATTTGATCCTGAGAAATAATTGATAAAATGATCAAAGGATTTGAAGAATTTTAAGGATTTTTTTTTAATTCCCTGGCATTCTCAAGAGCTTTAATAAATGTTGAGGGATTATAAAATATTTAAAAGGATTTTAAATATTTTAGGCTTTTTTAGAAGATACAAAGAAATTTGTAATTGATTTCAGTAATTTAATGGGATTTTAAGGGATTTAAAATATTCTAGGGTATTTGAAAAGAATCCCAGTCACTTTCATGAGCTTTAAAAAGTTTCCAGGGCTTTCATATCAAAGGATTTGAAATATTTTAGGAAATTCTAAACAATTGCCAGATTTGTAAATATTTATTTCAATAGTTTGAAGGGATTTCAAAGACTTTGAAATATTTTAGGGTATTTAAAAAGTTTCCAAGAATATTTCAATGGATTTTAAAGTATTTATTCACAAGAAGTGAGGGATTTCGTAGGATTTCAAAGATTTGAAGAGATTTTCAAATATTTTGTGCAATGCATTTGGAATTCGCGCTGAATTCTAAACAATTTATCCTGAATTCTTTTTAATTCTTTTTAATTTTTCTAAATTCACTCGATTCAATTAATTGTTTCTTATTTTTTAATTGTTTTCAATTCACTTGATTGCTTTTTAAATTCAGCTTGATTTTTTTATGAATTTCAACTAATTCTTATTATTTCCTTTAAATTTCGCTAAATTCACTCAAAGTTTATTGTATTTAAACGAATTGTTTCGATTTTTAAAATTGTTCCAATTCATTTTATTTCTTTTGAATTTAACTTGAATTTTTTTGTAATCATTAGTCATTTCTTGTATTAGAAATTAGTAGGGTTTCAAAGATTTTCAGAAATTTTGTTTTTGTTGGAATTCACCCTGAATTCTTTTAAATTCTCTTGAATTTTTTTCATTTACTTGAATTCTTCTAAATTTAATCAATAATTCAATGGATTTTTTGGAATTTTTAATTTGAATTTTTATGAATTTAATCGAATTTTTCTCGTTTATCTTACATTTCTCTTAATTCATTCGAATTTTACGGAAATCAATGGAATTTTTTTGATTTAAACAAGTTTTTTACAATTCATTTGAATTCTTTAGAATTAAACTTGAATTTTTTTGAAGTCTTATGAGTTTATCCTGAATTTGTTACCCTTTGAGCGCGAAGAAAGTACCCTATGAGCGTGACAAAAAGTACCCTTTGGTCCCTATATTTTATCTCATAGGGACTATGAGGCCTGTGATTCTGATAAAAGAATATTAGTTTTGTAAACTTTTCCAGTATCTTTTAGCACTTTCTTAAGAAATTATGACGCGTAAAATTGAAACACAATATGGCAAGAGAAAAATGGGAAAAACGTTCATTCCAACCCGGAAATCCGAAAATTTGAAAACAAAATTTCGCTAGACACCCTGAAACAGAAACTGTTATATGTAATTTAAAAATGAGTATTATCAGTGATCTGCTGGAAGTAGGAACATTCAAAAAGATATACATTTTTGGATAGGTAGAGATAGATATTTTTTTAATTAAGTTTTTTTTATAAACATAAGGCAATATTTCTTTGAAAGCACCGAGATGCATTTGGCAGCTGCTAACATTCATTTTCGGTTGCAAGTTAACGTTGATTAAAAATTTTTACAATTAATTTCCCTTGTGGGAAAGTGTAAATAAATAGAAATACTGGGATTCAAAAGAATAGGGTCGATTTACATTGCAAAAGAGATAGAAAATGATTCTTCTGGATATAAGAATAGTGATTAAAAAGATAAGCAGAATTTCAGTTTGACAAAAGGATAAGAAGGGATCGACGTGAATAAGTGGAGGATATTTCGTTTGGAAAGAAAGAAAGAGATTCAAGAGGATAACGATGATTTATATTGTAGAAGAGAGAAAAAGATTCTCTTAGATACGAAAATAGGGATTGAAAAAAATAACTAGGACTTTGGATTGCCTAACGGATAGAAAAGGATAGATGTGGATAAACGAAGGATAAATTTGGATATAAAGTGTGAGATTCAAAAGAATACGGATGAGTTATATTGCAGGCGAGATATACAAGGATGCACTTGAGTAGGAAAATGGGTATTATAAAAGATAAGCAGGATTTTGGATTGCATAAGGGATAGAAAAAGATAGACGTAGATAGGTGAATAGGTGGAGGTTAGAAAAAAATCGAAGGGACATCGCATAATGAAGATGGATACATTGTTTCCTTCCATTTCAGTCTTGAAGATATGAAATGATTCAAATGGCTAGAATCTCTATCTATTTACTTCCAGCAGGTCGGATAAAACATTGATTAAATATAAATTACGTTTTATTATTAGGCATGCAATTAGTGATTTTCATCGCATTAAACTTTCTACATTCCGCAGGTCGAAAGTTACGAGAAGTACGTTCTAGAATGCGAAGAGAAAGAAAAACTATTGGACGTAGACGGGAATTTGGAAAAACCAGTGGAAATTGTTGATGCTAAACCCGAAGATCAAGCAACTGCACAGAGGTGGAAAGAAAGAAGGGATTGCTTGGAGATATTAAAACGTGAGTTGAAAAGGGTTCGGGATGGTGGAGATCCTTACGACTGGGATCATCTTCTTGACGACACCGACGACGAAGAGAAAAAAGGTGAACCTACCATCACTGAAGTTGAGGACAAGGAAGAAGTAAATGAGGAAGAAGTAAAGGTGGAAGAAGTAAAGGAGGAAAATCCAAAGCCAGATGAAGAGAATACCAGTTGCGAAATGAAGAAAGAGAAATGAGTAGGTAAATAAGACATCCGATGTTTTTCCTTATTCGAAATAAAAAGAATATTAGAAAAGCTGGGATTGACTAGTATGGAGGGTATAGCTTTGAGTCTCTAATTTTAAAATTTCTATATTTATTCCTTAATTTTATTACACTCTGCGACGTGACTCTTGAGATTATGAGAGAAATTTCTAGCAGTATTAAAGCCAGTCACTATAAATTAAATCTCCGTTTTTATATTCGCAGAAAGAGATTCTTTAAGTTTGTAGAAAGTTATTGGTCAAAGTAATTTATAATTTATTAAAAACGCTCAAGCGATTTTTGATGCCAGTTATAATAATAGGTATTATAGCAAAAACCAATTCTTATTCCTTATCGATAACAAACAATGAACTGAACAGATTTTTACTTTCCATTATCTTATTGAGAACTGAATCATTTAACTTTCATATTTACCTAAGTTACAAATCATTGAAAGGATGAAAGGTATAAGAGAACCTCAATATCAGAGAAGAGCATATGAAAGTTACTATACCATATAATATAATGTGCTAAAATTTGCAACATTGGATACAAAAGAGTGAAATCTATTTTATTACAAAGTAAAGAGCTATATTTTGCTATTGAGTGAAAAGCAATTTAACCATTCTATCAATTTTACGCCTTGTATGGTAAAAGTTCCTATAATTTTTTCCTCGTTTCAATGAGAATGTGATAATGCAAGCACTTTAGAATTGCAGGATTATAAAATACTTCTAAATATACTGGACGTTTTTTAATAGCAACTCAAAAAAGTTGCAATCTTAATTTAAAGAAGAAAGTATTTTGTTAGGTAGTCAATTAAATATTTTTAAATTTCTTTGAATTCAGTTTGTGTTTTTTTAAGTATAACTATATATAAATATTTATTTAATTTTAAAGTTGAAAAGCCTTTACAAAAATTCAAAAATCTTTAGCAAGCCTTAATAGTCTAAATAATAATTTTCAATATCTAGTTCGATTGCGCATTTCACAATAAGTGCCTTCTTGTGATAGAATAATAAATTAATAAGTGCACTTTGTGAATGATTCTGCATGTTTTCTGGCACGTGATACAAGTAGATTATAGGTCATGCCTAAGAATTAAAACTTTAAAAATGTACGTTTGTACAATAATCGAAAGTCTCATTATGATAGTCTTCACTTAGTTTTTACTTACTTGTCCTTAATGGCTGTCTTCGGCTGATACTCTATTTTTGTAATGATTAAGTTTTTAAATATTATTTCGATTTTTAGATGAAGTATTACTGCTTCATTAGCGAAAGTAGGTTTAATTATATAGATACTGTTTATTTGAAATAGAGGTATATTTATTTATCAACATAGATTAGAAGTTATCTATTTTACATATTAGTCTTACTAACTTTTATTTGGTGAAAATCATATTGAGCTCACTACATTTAAATATCTATAAGACTTAATTTAGAAAAAGTTTTTCTAAAATTTGTGATGCATGTTCAAGGTTTTTAGTACTAAATAATTCACTTTTCGATTAAATATGTCGATATTTGGTAAAAAAGTGTGATAATGTTAAATGAATTTAAATATCCATAGAAGTACAAATTCAACTTACACATTTGCAGTCTCGATGTTTAATGTAAAAAAATTGGTTTATGTTTTATATACATACATGAAATTATGTTGAAGATAAAAAATATTTCTTGAGGATTCGTCTAGTTTCAATTAAATGAATTTAAGACAATGCTTTTTGAATTTTTACTCTTTTTCGTTCATCATCATACACTCAAGAATTAATGTTAGAACGGCGACAAATGTACCTAAGCAGTATTTTAATAAAAACGCGTCTATTTGCGAGGAATACAGGGACTAGTCGATCTAGTATCAATATATCGAATGTGTGATTGCGTTATTATTATTGTATTAATTAAAAATTAAAGCATTGTTACCTGTATTAGGGATTTTTAAGAGTGACGCACTGAATTATAAACTCAAATATTAGAAAATGCACACAAAAAATATATATAATTAGCCAGAGAAAAGAAGTTTATTAAACATTAAAAATTAGACAATACGAGAATGTAATCGTTTTTTTAAATACAAATATTAGAAAATGAAAGCGAGATGATTTCCCTGTCTTGTATTAAGAAAATCATTTTTAAATCTTAATGTTACAAATTATTCTTGCATTATTGTATGTTGTATGTAAATGGTTACATGATAATAGAGTAGATATTTTAATTAATCCAATTAAGTATGAATTTACCCCACGAGTATAATATTTATACCAGTCATCATTAAAATAGTTTATTAGTTACCATGTACTCTTTAATGTCAAGGTCAATGTCGAGGGGTTACCCTAAAAAACGTGAAACATTTGATGGCAAATTTCCAAAAGAGAATAGAATTCAATTTTCGTCATTTTTAGCACAAGTATCCTGCAGAGTGTATGCTAATATTTGTAAATTGAATTAGATTTTTTTTGTTTTAATATTTCGTTTTTGCTGTTTCCACGAAGAAACCAATATTTATATAGACTGCGGATAAATTATTTTGGCAATACTGATAATATTATTAGAAATTTCCAGTAGTTTTTTCCTGTATATTGCTAACTAAAGTTTTTTAAAGCTAATTTGAATTAA
>CAKNWW010204678.1:0-11062 GCA_932074435.1 Andricus kollari
GCTTTCAGCCCACATTGTCGATAGGTATAATATTTTTTTCAAGTTTTTATCGTTGCTAGAAAAATTATTGCAATTACTCCGTGACCTTTTAACGCAAAATTTCGCGTAAAATCCGCAATTCAACAAGCTAAATGTTCGTCTTCCTTTTTTAATGAATTTTTCTTGCATGATACGGAGAGGATACGATGTGGATACTATAATGATACGCTGTAGCGTATCCGTTCCGTTCATTAGGTCCGTTGGGGTCGAGATCTCTCCTTCTACCCACGGAAAAAATTTATCCGTAAAAAAGTCACGAACTCTAGCTAGGTCTCGGATATGAGACAAATTTATCGGATATTGATGTATTTTCGTAAATAAGCTGCAAACTTTGAGAAAGAATTGACGAACTCGATTTGAAATTTCTAAAACGGTTCATCACTTTTTTTTACGTGAGTAATTACAAAAACATTACGAGTGATTGGGAAAAGGTTCTCAGAGCACTCACGAGCTTGCCCGACAAATCTGGGAACTAGAACGTAGGTTCGCCTTACGTGGCCCGCATTCACGCTTGCGGTGCGTGTATGCACTCGTATGTGTGCTTCGACCTCGTCGGATGAGTGGCTAGAAGTTTTATAATACATATTTTGTTGGGCCTCGATGGCTGCGCGTGTTTACGCACTCCTGGCTTATGTTTACAAACTGGTGAGTGAGCAGTCTCTGAGGGTTCGAATCTTCTGAGTTGCGATTTTATAAATTAATATAAATTAAATCGCACAAATAACATTTTTCCTTTTTATATTTCAGTCTGAAATTTTCGGGAACTGTTCGTAGGAAATTCGAACTGTTCGTAAAACACTTCGAACTTTATCCATACATTTTTCATAGAAATGAGAATGTAATGTTTCATTTTTTTATCTCGTATCCGAGACCTAGTTACAAGTTCGTGACTTTTTCACGGATAAATTTTTTCTGTGCGTATGAGGTAGACAGAGAAAATCCGATTGTGTTCCAATGACAAGTCATGCTTTTCGTTTCGAATCGACCATTCTCTCTCTTTCTGTCTTTCTGTACGATAGAAAAGAGGTGATTTCAAAGCCATCGTTACGAATACGCCTGGTGGATAGCTACGACAGCGCCGTATGCCACGACTAAAGTACTTGTGTCTCCTACCCCACAGGGCCATTCCGTGTCTCAGAAATTGTACATCATGTACAGTTTACGCTGCTGTTTTTGCGATTTACCAGGTCCTTGCATCCCAGGGATTTGTGACTATGAAAGATAGTACGAGGGAGTTTCCGGCGCCCATCACATGAATTTGGGTTAAAAATTCCAAAATTCCAAAATTTGACTCAATTTTTGAACATTTTATCAACTTGCTAGATTTCTATGAAAGTCAGCAAGAGGTGGTTTTCGGGGCACAGAGCACATCTTTGGGGTAAAGATGCCAAGATTTGAGTCAAGGGACCCCGGACCAAATGTACAGTAAATGGCTTTTTGTGAAAAATTCTAAATCTAATTTTTTTTTAAATTTTCGAACCTGCAAAGCAATAGTCCGAAATTAGTGAAAGTTTTTTTTCTCTCAAACTCTTCGTTAAATATTGCTAAAAGTTTCACATTTTGACTATCAGTCTTACCGAAACAAAAGTTTCATATCTAAGATCTAGAAAGATTAACAGTTCTTTGGGCATACAGCATGTTATGGGGGTGTTTTCATACTTTAAACATCCAAGTATGGAAATCATCATTTCTTAGTGACTAAAGTCACTGGAGATTTTTTATTTAAATGCTAGGGTATAAAATATCGATTTCTTTGATTCATTAATCAAGGGATGATTAAACTACCCTGAAAATAAATTATAATGCAAGTCCTCCTAAAGGACACTTCCTATATGCATGTTTTAAAGTGATATTGTAGGCCTGATCTTCGGTGATTTATTCCTTACGAAAAGTTAAATCCTCTGCTTCTCTAAGTAAGGGATGAACAGTTCTCTAGAAAAATTCAAAGAAATCCTTGTCGTTTTACACCTTCCCTATTCACTTTGATTCCTATCCTCATAGATTAATCAGAAAACTTTTGGTGATTTTAGTCATTAGGAAATGTCGATGTTCCGGATTAAATATTCAAGGGATGATAAAACAATCCTTGAAGAAAAATGCACATATATAATATCCGTGCTATGCACGCTTGCTTTACTTATTTAACAGTGATTTCATACTCTAGCATTTAAATAAAAAATCTCCAGTGACTTTAGTTACTAAGAAATGATGATTTCCATACTTGGATGTTTAAAGTATAAAAATACCCCCATAACATGCAGTATACCCAAAAAACTGTTAATATTTTTAGGTCTTAGAAAAGAACCGTTTGTTTCGGTAAGACTGATAGTCAAAATGTTAAACTTTTAGCAAAATGTAACAAAGAGTTTAGGAGAAAAAAAAACTTTCACTAAAATAAGCATTTTTCTATTATAATACATGTAAAAATTGAAACTTGGACTATTTTTTGTTAAAAAACTGTCAATTTTTCTTACTTTTTTTCTAATGATTATTGCATTGCGGGTTCGAAAATACAAAAAAAATTAGATTTAGAATTATTCCCAAAAATCCATTTACTGTACATTTGGTGCAGGGTCCTTTGGATAATTTTATTAATTTGGTAGTTTCTGTGAAAGTCAGTGCGCGGGGAGCTTTCGGGGTACAGAACACGAATTCGGGTCACTATTCAACAATTTAAAAATTTGACGCAGATTTTGAAAATTTTATTCAAGTGGTGGATTTCTATGAAAGACAGTGCGAGGTAACTTTTAGGGCACGTCACATTAATTTGAGGTAAAAACGTAAAAACTCCAAAATTTGTCTCAAGTTTAGAACATTTTATTAATCTTGATAGATTTCTATGAAAGTCAGTATGAAGGGTGTTTCCGGGGTACAGAGCACAAAGATGAAGGGTCAATAAGGCCGGTTTTTGGGCCATCTACTGATTGGTCTCAAAAGTGTTTTATTTTATTCATCTAACTAGGTCTCATAACGCATTGAAAGATTTTTTCCTGAAAGTCATTTGATTTCAAGAAATAGGCATTTTTAAGTTTGTATTTTACATGGGTTTTCACACTTTCATTCAAATCATGCTGGATTTCACATTGTTAGTATTGCTCGCGCAAGATCGTACTTTGCCAAAAACTACGCACATGTATGCGTTACAACATATGTTAAAGCCATCATTTTTCTCGAGGTACTTAGCCTTTAAAATAAGGCTTTTTTTATACTCTATTAGGTCTGTGACCATACAACGAGTACAAATGTGCTGCTTTATCAGATTTATTAGCAATAATTTCTATAAAATTATCGAAACAAACTTGGAGAGACGTGTTTCTAAGAAAAGATATATATGATCAGGATCAATCAGAACTTATGGTCAATGAGAGGCTACGTACTCTGCAAGAGTTTTGTTAGTCAGAATCGGTTTGTTCATTTGAATATGATGTTCCTTGTCCTTCATCTTCCGACCAAAACGACGCATCATTCAAATGACTTTTGAATTCACGGGAAGGTCTGCGAGTGTTTTGTTGATATCTAAAGTAACCAAGATACCACAGAACACTGACAATGTGAGCGCAACATCCTACCACTCTTGCACCACTTTTGCACTGGCAGTAAGAACCACTTATCGGATTGGGTCCAGCATTAGTTTTTATCCATAAGTTATACACATTGGAAGATGTATGAGCTTGCTTTAGCTGATACACTCTGAGTTTGATGTATCGCAACTCATCAAGCGAAGCCAATAGCAAAATTCTTTCAGCGATGTACTGGTATTTTGATTCCTGCAAAAGCAAGATGCTGTGCTTCTCATTTAGATGATGATGGGTTTCTTAAGAAAGAGTCTCTTGCGTCAATTCAAGCCACCTCTGATTTTACTTACATGAACACAGATTCGATTTCTGAGCTTCTGAATGATTTGCGTAAAGTACGTTCGACAAAAGGTCGTTCTGTGCGCATGTGCTTAGCATTATTTTTGATCAAGTTGCTCACGGGTCTTTCTAATGCGATTTCATCAACTCTTTTTTGCATAGAAAAGCAAAAAGTTGGCAGAGAAAATACGACAGCAAGGAGAATTATGATGTTTGTTCCTTATCATCTTGGTATACACTATTCGCAAATGGACAAGATATATGTATCCTTGTGTCTGATAATATATACATGTTTATGCAAAAGAGAAGCAGTTACTCGTTTTAAAGACGGACTTATTTTATTCATAAAGGAAGGAATCTGGTCAAACAAATGATGTTAGTAACGACGACAGGATATATAGTGGATGTTTTCGGTCCGTGTTTTGCTGATGGCAAGATCAACGACGCTAGAATCTTTGACAGTCTTTGAAAACAAGACTCAATGAAACTGCGTAAATGAATGCCCTCAAACTTTGTTATCGTTATCGATCGCGGTTTTCGGGACTCTCTGAAGTTCTTAGAAGATCTTGGATTCGTTTCCAAAATTCCTCATTTTCTCCAAGTGATGTTTTTCTAAATAGTCAAATCCCGTACATAGGGGATTACCTCGGAATAGTCTGTGCACTTTGTAATGCTTTCCAGCCTCCCAGAATTCATGACAATCCCGATGATCAACTGATCGCTGAAAGAATGTTCCTATTGGCTTCGCAGCCTAATCGCCTTCAAGAACGAGCAGAAAAAGAAAAGTGGGCAAAAAGAAGGGCATCGTGGCTTCCTATAATGCAAGAGATACTACCTGATTTTCCAAGGTTAACTCTTGATGAGTTGTGATACATAATACTCGGAATGGATAAGCTGAAGCAAGCTCTTATCGTATTCCAAGGAACATTTAGCGAATGATGGAATGTACTCCCTTCTTGTCCGCAAACAGGAGCAAGGCATTCTAACAGTACAAATCCAGTCTCGTCATACATCTTTTAGAGTGTATAACTTATGGCTAGAAACTAATGCTGGACCCAATCCGATAAGTGGTTGTTAATGCCAGTGCAAAAGTGGTGCAAGAGTGGTTGGATGTTGGTTACTCATGATATCAACAAAACACTCGCAGACCTTCACGTGAATTCAAAAGTCATTTGAATGATGCATCGAGTTGGTCGAAAAATGAAGGAGAAGGAACATCATCTTTAGATGAACAAACCGATTCTGACGAATAAAACTCTTGTAGATTACGTAGCCTCCAATTGACCATAAGTTCTGATTGACCCTAATCTAATATACCTTTTCTTAGAAACACGTCTCTTTAAGTTTGTTTCGATCATTTTATAGAAATTATTGCCAATAAATCTGATAAAACAGAACATTTGTACTCTCTTCATGGTCAGAGACCTAATAGAGTATGAAAATAAGCCTTATTTTAAAGGCTAAGTACCTCGAAAAAAATTATGGCTTCAACATATGGTGTAATGCATATATATGCGCAGTTTTTGGCAAAGTACGATCTTGCGCGAGCGATACTAACAATATGAAATCCAGCATGAATTGAACGAAAGTGCGATAACCCATGAGAAATATGAACTTAAAAATGCCTATTTCTTAAAATCAAATCACTTTCGGGAAAAATCCTTTTAAGGGGTTATGAGACCTAGTTAGGTGAATGAAATAAAAGACTTTTGAGACCAATCAGTAGATGGCCCAAAACCCGGCCTTATTGACCCTCCTCCTTTGGGGTAAAAATTCCAAAATTTGAAAGTCAATACGAGGGGGGGTTTCAAGTCTTAGAACATAAATCTGGAGACAATATGAGAAAATTAACAAATTTGACGTTGACACTTTTATTCAATTGGTAGATTTCCGTGAAAGTCAGTACGAGGGGGGTTTTCGGGGTACAGAGCACAATTTGGGGTAAAAATGCAATCAGTTGACAAAAATTTTCAAGACTTTATTACATTGTTTGATTCTCATGAAAGTCATCACGCGAGGAAGTTTTTGAATCTTGGAATACTAATTAAGGGCAAGAATTAAGAAATTCTAAAATTTGACTTGAAATTTGCAAAATTGAACTTAATCGGTAGACGTTCATGAAAGTAAAAAAGAAGGTGGTTTGCGAATCACAAAATACGACTTTTGGGTCAAAATTAAAAAAGGTTACTTAAGTTTTGGAAATTCTATTTAACTGATAAATTTCCATAGAATTCAGTACGAGGGGGGTTTCAAGTCACAGTACACGAATTTGGGGTCAAAAGTAAAAAACTCGAAAAAGCGACATTAATGTGGAAAATTTTATTAAATTAGTGGGTTTCTATGGAAGTGATATACGCCGTTGGTTGTAACGGGCGACGGACGAAAGGAACCTTTAAATAGTTCGCCCTTGTGATGATCACGTGATAGCTGGGAAAATTCCATGTGCCCAGGTATGGGCACAGCAAGGATCACTCACTTGGGTTTTTCCCAGCCACTTTCTTTTTTTTTTAATTTGTAAATATTTCCTTGAATTCCGTCCTCTTTCTTTGTTAATATTCTGCCTTAATAAATATTATTCACGGATAAACTGGCCAATTATCTGCGACTAGCTTTTAAGGCAGAATAACTTAAAAATTTTGTCCTTAATTTTTAACGTGATTTTCAGGAACACGATATTTCTTTTTTATCCTTCTAACGTTCAATGTTAATTTAATATAATTTTAACATAGTTATTGTAGAGAAGTTGTAGGCTTCGGAAGCTACGATCATGGTTCCTTAAAGCAACCAATCCCGACGCAACTGGAACGTTTACGTCATCCACTTCTGCTCCTTCTGTTCTAGAAGGTAAGCAAGAGCGGGAAATTTACGCGAGAGAACATCGTTCAACACTGTTCCTTGGAGTCAGGTCTCTAGCCGCGGATGACCTTACGCGGCAGACGGGACACTTGGAGATGAAGGTTTCACCTCTGGATACGTTTTTAGAGCTACCAATCTTTATGGAATGTTATGAGGAACAGTGTTGACGGACCAGATGAAGTGATCCCAGAAGAACAGCCTTTTGCATCCGGTTTGCGATGGAATAAGCCTGACGCTGGCAAGCCGGAATCTTGTTAAGTTGGCTAAGAAATAATGCTTTCATACCTCCAAGACAGCCGATTATGAGAATTACAAGATGGACTTTGTAGCCTTGGTACAGCCTGCTCAGCTCGAAAAGAAGTGCTTGATATTTCGCCCGTTTTTCTTCCTCCTTTGCCGTGATATTACCATCGGCTGGTGCCGAGAATTCAATCACGTAAATGATCTTGGTCTTCAGATCTTGCAGGACAATATCAGGCTACGTAGCACTGATACGTTGAGTGGTGGAGAATGAGAAATTCCAGTAGATCTTACACTGATCATTCTCCACAATGGACTTGAGTTCTTCCTGGGCATATGACAAGACGGGCAATAGATCAACACCATAGGATTGCCTAAGATGGTAATATAACACTTTCAGAGCCTATAAAGCCGTCTTGACAGGCAAAAAGGAAACCCTCAGTCTCTGATCTCAATCCAGCAGACTTGAGAAACATGTTGGACAGACCCATCGAGAGCTCTTCTGTACGTATGATGCCGTAGAATTGACCATGAAGGGGATTGTCAACATGTTCTCTTAGTAGAAGCGTATGTTCTGCTTCCTGTACACGACTTTTTAGCACACAGGGGGTTAGTGATGCTAAGCCATGTGTAGTGTCGCTGGAATCAAATGGGAGTCCAAGCTCCTCTGCGGCCCTATCTGCGGCACGGTATAGAAACGCCAGCATATTGCATATTGCCAGCATATTGGTCGCCTGGATCTTATTCTTTCCAGATAATTCGGAAGCCCAAATTTTTCTGAGAATTCAGCGATACCTTTTTACAAGGGCCGTTTTTAACACACGCACATGTTGGGTTTCCGCTTGCGGCATTCCAAGATATGTATAGGTTTCTCCATTACCGAGATGTTGAATGGTATTTCCGCCTATGAGTTGAATATCCCGATCGTCACTCGATGGTGTAGTTTCTAGTCGTCCTTGGTGTAGGTGGACGCAGGCACACTTGTCCAGTCCAAAGCTCAAACCAATCGCTTCAGTGTACCTATTCACCGCCTCCACAAGGATATTAAGATCCTCTTTCGAGGAAGCAAAGACTTTAAGGTCGCCCATGTATAAAAGGTGACTGACCTTATATTCTCTTCTGTTCGACGGGCCACATAGGTATCCAGAGCTTTTGCTTCGGAGGACAATAGATAGAGGCAAGAGGGAGATGCAGAAAAGTATCGAAATTAGAGAGTCTCCTTGGAAGACCTCTCTATTATATGTGATATAGCTGGTAGTCACTTGTCTTTTGTCAGATGTTATGACAAATCTTGTCCGCCACAAGAGCATAAGCTCTTGTATGCATCTCACTATACTTGAATGCAACTCCAGGCACTCAAGGAGCTTAATAAGTAGCGTATGGTTTGTGTTATCGAATGCCTTACGGTAGTCAATCCAAGCCATGGAACGATTGCGTCGATACCTGATCGAGTCTTGGGTAATACACCTGTCGATAGATGTTATATCCTCTCTTTGAGGATGCCAGTGAATAACTTGTAGCTGTTGTTTAAACAAGCTATGGGTCTGTATTTCTGTGGACTTGATAAATCTCCGGTCTTAAGGATCAATACTGTGCGTCCTTCCACTAGCCACTGCGGAATGGGTTGTTCTCCATTTAAGAAAGTAGTAAATATAAAGAGCTTCATATCCGTTTTTGCGCAAAAAAGATACCTGATCTCTTAAATACTGAGGCGTTTTATGAGCATATTCCGGGTGCATATTGACCCAACGGTCATGTAAGCTCTGCATGGATCCTCTTCGAGCCGGTGAGCATCTTTGCCAACAGGTAAGGATGTCCCTTCTGAGTTGGTCCGACCACTTGAATCGATGTTCTCGCGTTTTTCCGGGGTTATTGCCTGGTCATCGCCTCGGTTCGGTCCTATTGCCACTCTCAACTGAACCATGGCCTCCATCCGAGAGAGGCCTATTGTGGGTGGCACTGTGAGATACTGGTGACGTATTATTTTATTATTAATATTAATATAATATTATTCTTATATATTATAATAATGTAATATTATTATTGTGCATTATGGTATCGTATTTTTTGGCATAAATCAATATTTGACGTCTTACCTATTTTATAGTTTTAGATATATTGTATTTGGCATATTTTCGTTCTATTATGCATATACTTTATTTCGTATTTTATTCTTCGTTGTATATATTATTACATCTCACTTTAATAGTTTCCGTCTCTTATTTTACTTAGCGCTAAGACAAAAATTTAATCCTGATAGTTGGAGAAGCAAGTAGTAAACATAACGGAACGAAACAGGATGATCTTATTGGACCGCGCGCCCAAAAACCGACGGAGTGGGAAGAAATCTCGGACCGAGGTTCCCACTCTCGCCTCCACTTCCACGGTTGGGAGAAGCTCCACATAAAAGAGCGCGCTTGCGCCACCGTGGATATTAGGTGATTCGGTGTCCGAGCACGCTACGAAGTACCTAGACGCTAGCCTCTTCTACGCTCTGCCTCGCTACTACGTACTCTTTGACTTTCCAGCCTAGGCAGAATATTTGAATTAAAGAAACAATCATAAAAAAGACAGGATTGCTTCTTCACTATAAAAATCATCTTCCATCAAACATATCTTTAGTCCTTTTCAGGGCTAAAGGAACATTCAAACGTAGTTCAGCCCTTCCAGGACTGTGAAATATTTTGTATTCACCGAGCGGCCGACCAAAGTCGAACTTACACATATAGCTCTTTCTCCAGGACCTTCAGGCGTCCTTCTGGGCAGCTATTTGACCCCTGTTAGTCGTTGTAGCAAGGTCCTTCGTCCAGTACTGCTCCAGGCTCCTTTGCAGATCGTCCTTTTGAGTCCTGGAGAAATAGCATTGAACAAACGGCAGAGGGAGACTCGACGGCGCACAGTGGACCTTTTTTGAAATTCTGTCTCAAAATCGTAGAACTTTGGATCGGAATGACCTAGAGGGATATTTTTTTTCAAATTAAGGAAAAAACCTTTCCGAATATAGAAAAATTACAGAGAAAGTAAAAAAGAAAATGTGACCATGGAAATCTGTGTTGAAGATGGAATTTTTGGCAAAAAAATCGTTTATTGAATACCAAAAACGCTTAGATTTTACACTCAATGTACTATACATGTTTTTATATAGATTTTTACATGCCAAATCCGAATCTGATATGTAAATCGTTGTAAGTCAAAATTCAAAATAGCGGAGCCAATATAACAGACAAAGGGGTTTTTCGGGTCGCTGATTTCAAATACATGGTCAAAATTAGAAAATTAAAAATGGCGGTTTTAATATTGTGAACCAGCATTTAAAAAGGAAACAAATTTGACTGGAGAATGCTACTCGGGGGTTTTGCGGGTCGCGGATTTTAATTCCAGGGTCAAAATAAAAAAATAAAAAATGGCGGATCCAATATGGCAGACCAACATTGTAAAATGAAACTGATTTGACTAAAATTTGCTACCAGGTGGTTTTTAGGGTCGCTGATTTCAAATCCAGGTTTCAAAGTGAAAAATTAAAAATGGCGGATCCAATATGACTTTTTTAAATTCTGAAATTTTGGCTTTTGATTTAAAATCAGCCACCAGCAAACCCTCCGATAGGCTATTTTAAGTCAAATAAATTGTGTCCTATAATTTTGGTGCGTCATATTGTATCCGCCATTTTAAATTTTTTAATTTTTACTCTGGATTTGTGATCAGCGACTCGAAAAACCTCCTTGTAGCAAATTTTAGTCAAATAGGTTTCCTTTTACAATTTTGGTCCAACGTATTGGATCCGCCATTTTGAATTTTTAAATTTTGACCTTGGATTTGTAATCAGCGACCTGAAAAACCACCTTGCAGCCAATTTTTTCAAATCGGTTTTGTTTTACAATTTTAGTCCGTTATATTGGCTCCGCCATTTTGGATTTTGTCTTATAACGATTTACATGGCAAATTCGGATTGGGCATGCAAAAATCTATATAAAAACATGTACAGCACATAAAATGTAAAATCTAAGCGTTTTTGGTATTCAATCAACGATTTTTTTGCCAAAAATTCCACCTTCAACACAGATTTTCAAGGT
>CAKNWW010204681.1:0-22097 GCA_932074435.1 Andricus kollari
TTTTTTTCAATTCCTCACAGCCCTTGCATACACCCCTTTCTCTCCCTTGAGATCTCCCAACCCTGCGTGAACCACTCTTGACCCGTCGAAGACTCCTTGCCAACCTAATCTCACTCTCTTTAACTAGCTGAATCCCACCTCACTCCTACGCCGAAAATTACTTTTTATCTGTCTAATTCACCCCACACAACCCTAGTCACCTCCTAGGCTTCCACCCTAACAATCCACTCACACCTCCCACACAAATTTCGTAAAATCCTCTCACCACTGGTCACTGAACACGTACTCACTTCCGCCACCAACATGCAAGATATAATACTTATATTTATTATACATATATATATTTATCGTGAGAATGGAATGCACAGACAACGGATGAGACCTGTAACGAGAGACCGATACAGGGCGTAAAACGCAGCGTCGGCTTAATGCAATTTGGTGCTTGGGAAAGGTAGCTAAATTTAATAAAGAAAAATTATAAAAGAATTTCGCTTGCTTGATCGAACACGTAGGACAAATTAATTGAAATAGGAAGTTATGATAACTAAGGAATCGCAATACAGATTTTAAAAAGTACAATAGAAATACATTTAGATAAGTATGAAAGAAGAGAAAGAAAACCGCAAATGTAAGAACTCATACGGGAACACACGTTGGAATTGCGACCTAGTGCAATTCAACTGAATGGCCTTCCCACACATACTTCATCGAGGACACGGGAGACCAGCGTGTACACATAGGCGGGTGATCGTATGGGTGCTCCTCGCTAATCACCGCACCAGTGCGTTGACCTGTCGGTTTACATATTCTCCAGCCGTCCTCCAGTCTCCTAACATTGACCACCACCCGATGCATCCTGAACTTGCCTGCCTAAATGACCCCTTCGAGCGGGAGAAAGGAATATGGCCATAACTTTGCCAAATGTGCGTCGAAAGCATTGTAAAAAAAAGCCCTTATCAAATGAGAAGGTTCCGCACCTAAAAAAAGGGTCATGCGTAATAAACATTCACAAAAGTAAATTGAAAAGCATGACCCGCAGCAAATACTCATGTAAATCTGAACGAGAATAATTTAAAATTGAAATTAAAATTAAAAAGGAGAGATCTGCAAACTGTAAAAACTTTTCAACACCTTAGCGGAATAGCGACCTGAACTCCAGTTCATGCTGCTGACGATTGCATTTTTGGCTAAGCACTCAAAGTCCAACCATACTCAGCAACACGTACCATGCCTGGCGACTAACAAAATCCACTTACCCAAACAAAATTTCCCACCTATGTCCACCGACAGGTCGCCTACAAGAAGCACCCATCAAAAATCATCTTGGCAGTTTGCAGAGCTACTTGAACCGAACAAGTAGCGTTTTGAAGGGAATCTTCTCGCGGAAATTCTTTAGCAGAGGCCCGTGGAGTTGGACACGCTGGTTGATCACGTCAACCCTTACGGTTTGCCTCCCGTTATAAAACTTTCACTTAATAGATATATTTCGTTGAACATTAATTTCGGGTCGAAGTGTAAAACTATTAAATAGTTTCCTAACTAGGGCGCGTTGGAAACCTCATCGCGGGGACGTTAAACCTGAAAAATTCTCCATCCAACGAGTAAACTCGTGGATTAAAATTACTGGTTAAAATCTTTGGAATAATCGGGTTTCTGTGAACCAGAAAATTTATTACCGAAGTTGACAGTTGTTTGGGAAGGCCATGCAAAATTCGGCAACCCCACAAAATTTAAATCCGCAACCAAAAGAAACACCTTAGACAATTTCAGAGTCGAATCTCAAAACTTCTGAGAAATTGTCTATTGTAGTTAGTATTTGGAATAACGGGGAGAATAATAATACGAAGACATGCGAACTTAAACGCACTCCATGTCATCTTGGATAAAAATCAAATTGTTATTCGCTCAGTTAAAACAAATAAAAACACGTGTGTGAGGGGACATGTCGGTCAACTACGTGCGAGAAGGTGTATGTGTAACGCGACTGTGTAAAATGGAATAGAGTTGTCTCAATGACAACAGATAATTAATCCACTAAACATCGGCCCTTTAGAAAAAGGGAAAGCTAAGGGCTGCCCTTTTTCTAATGATAAACAAGTTTAAAATTAGCGACGGAATTCGGTGAGTACTGTATATCGTTCGAATTTGTATTACGAAAGATAAAACCTATCTGAGAGTGATCTGAGGGATCTGAGAGTGGACAAATTCTTTCTGCCGTTTGGCAAGGGAGTTTGCTTACTACAAAGTTGAACAATAGTTAATGTTTGTAATCATTTGTAATTGTCTCAGCCGTTTGGCCGAGACAATTATTTAAGAATTGACAAGCATTATTATCAGTGATTTTTTTAAAGTTAAGATTCGTATAACATTCCGTTCGGCCGATTACCCGAAGTAATGTTTCCCAAATCAGATACTAAGAATTTTGGGTACAATCACAATCGACTGCACACCTTATTACGGGTAATAATTTCTCAAGAATTAAATTATCCGCAGCCGATTGGCCGATGGTAATTGTTTTTGATGAAAATTATTATCAGCCGTTTGGCCGACCCTTCCTTCTGAGGTCAATATTGTTGTGAAATAGATACTTTTTTCTAACACTTTTTATACGGTGGCTATTCTCATTAAATTCCGAAATATGCGTTTAGGTTTATTTCGCGAAATATTGATCTAATTTCATTTTTACAAATTGTACTTCAATCAAGTTACAAAACTGCACATCTTGAGCCGTAAAACGACTTCCTATCATTATTCCTTTCCGAGATGATATGTTTATGGAAAACGATCTGTAATTAGTAAACAAATCCATATTTTGAAATTTGGAAAACTGCGTTGCATTCTGAACACCTTAAGGATCGTCTGTGAATTTTTTCAGATTTTTCAAGATGTCCAGCTCGGTTTGGGAAGCCTCGAAAGGTGAGGCTTAAAAAAAGTGCCTCAAAAACTTTTTCTGCCAAAATTTTCTGCGATTTTTTTTAACGAGCTGCAAGCGTTCAAAGTGAGGGTCGCGTACTTTTGACGCCGACTTTAGATACCCGATCAAGTGCTATACAGGGTGTTTTTTTTAACTCGAGACATCAAAATATCTAAAAAAATACGGATCCTATGAAAAAATATCCGTAATAAAAACTTTTTATTTTCGAGGGGGGAAAGCGACTTTAAACACCTCCCCCCCCCCCGGCCGGCGGGGGGGGGGGGGGGGGGGGTAACTTTGTAATTTCAAATGGGAACCCCAATTTTTTATCACAGATTTAGATTCTCCTTCATGAAATACGTAAGTTTTATTCGAAAATGTCTCCTGGGGGGTAAAGTGGGGTAAATTTTGTTCAAAGTCGCTTTTCCCACTCGAAAATGAAAAGTTTTTATTACGGATATTTTTTTCATAAGATGCGTACGATTTTAAGATATTTCGATGTCTCAAGTTTAAAAAAATACCCTGCATATGACCATAGGAAAATTGTAATAAAATACATTTCCCTGAGAAAAATAGTACCATCACTGAATGGCCAGGGAATTTCTGGGGGCCCAATCGGAATCAAGAGTTATCAATTCTCAAGAGAGGTAAAAATTGATATTACTGCAGGCTTAGTCAATGTAGAAATTCCTTCTGTTTTATTATAATATATTTTTGCTTTTTAATTTATAATAAAGGCATATTTCTTGTAGAGACAAATAAACTTCCGTTGTGGCCTTGCTTCCCTCTTGTATAACCACACGGATAGTAATCTAAAAATCCCTGAGTTGGAATAAGAAAGACAACGTGAATGTCAATTATATCAATCATTGATATTTACTAATTCACCCAATCGCACGCTCAGCTGACGGGCTGAAGTTTTTCTTTTTCCAAATTCCTAAATAAGGTTCCACCTGAAATAAAACAGAAGTCACGCGATTTTGTTTTTGAGTCCTCTCAAGTACAAAATTATGTGGCACATCCGCGCCGACTCGAATTGAACGCTTTAGCGAAGGGAAGGTCTGTTGCTGCGTTTGAGCATTCGTGGTTCTTTTCAAGCAAGGGTAGGCGAGATTTTTGGATATTAAAGTCAATAATCAATAATCTTCAGCAACTCTCTCGCGCGACCTTGAGCAGGAAACGCAGCGTTTCGAGTGCCTCACCCGACATTCCCAATGCCTAACCAAAATACGACCCTCTCCAAGTCACCCTTCAAACCTACGGTGAAAAGAGGAAAGCGAGCTAAAAGGATAAATCAAACTAATGTAAAAAATATACCAGCCAGGTCAAATATTTACAATAATTTGATTAGCCCTTTAACGGCCACTGTTGCAGCTGAGCAACGTTCACTATTTTCGATTTTCCTAATTTGCAGGCAACAAGCTTAGAATTCTGCAAAATAGGTACATTATTTCTGATTTTTTTTTCAGAATTTTTATTCAACGGGATGAAGGCTTGGTCCTTAAAAGATTAAGCCCGCAATCAAATCAATCCCTACCCTAGCGGTCACGCCAGTAATTCGACCTCCAGTAGGGCCGATTCGAGAAATAGAAGCAAGGATTGTCGATGTAGAAGTGATTACCATTGATCCACCTCTAGAGGAGGCCGTAGAACAATGTCTAGTGGCACGGGATCAAGAAATTAGAATTATCAATGTACAATCGTTAGCTTCTGATTCCGATTCGGAGGCCGAAACCGTAATAGTTGCGACCGACCCTGACGAAGGGCTACAAATACAGGTGGAATTGATTCTAATTATAAATATATTCTGGCGTGGAATATATTTATTGGCCTTAAGCACCCTGAAACGGTGTCAGATTTCAAAAATCTTGATAACAATTAATTCATGAAAGCAAGAAATCGTCTTCGAAATGCCTCTCTTTTGCCATGAAACCCCACTGTATCAGCAACCAACAGTATTAACCCTATATTCTCAATCCTTCCGAAGGAGTAATATTCGTTTGACACTTCACCGCGAAACCCCATTAACGTTCATTCCAGAAAGAGAATTACTGGTTGAGTTCAAAAGACACCCAGCCATCACACACGATTTTGGATCACTGACTATTGAATCAGTGGGGACCGTAAATTTAAATTTGAGTAATGAGGTTATCACATGTGAGATCATTTCTATCAATACCCCCATCGGACACCCAGTTGTAGAGGGAATTTTAGGAATGACGGCTTTTGAACGTTTAGGAATTTGAGTTTTTAGTGGAAAGAACTCGGCGATCAAGACTTGAATAACCATAGCATTGCAAATACATTGAGTGCAACAGTACCCAACATACGTGTTCCAAATCCTGGCGTGAACATGGATTCCAGCTTAGTCATGAACTTGGTGTTGGAAAACATGACAATGCAAACTAGCACTTACCATATTCTGGATTTTAATGGAAAGACGCCACCTCTGAAAGAGTTTATTCAGGACGTGTGCAATGGGGCCGTTTTCATAACACCAGCAACCGAACCTATGTTTATCAAAGCGGTGTTACCAAAATTAAAAGGAGTAGCACGTGAAAGTGTGAGGGATAAACAGTTCCTCACCGTGAACGATTTAATCAAGCATTTGCAAAAACGTTTTGTCCCAACAAAAAAATACCAGTGGTATCTTGAGGCTATAGTCAACCTGCGAATGACCCAATCCGAATCGGTAAGTGACCATTATGACCGCGTCCATGGTCTACTCAGCGGAGCTAGGCATACGTTGGAAGAAAAATATAACACCCGGTATGGACAAGAAAAAGCAAGTGATATCATGTTGAAACCTGTTAAAGATTGCGCACTGGACGCTTTTATCCGTGGATTGCCAGAAGAGATGTCTAAATTCGTAGACACCCACGACCCTAAGGACCTGAACGAAGCTTTAGAATATGCGCTCCACGTGGAAGAGAGGCAAAATTACGCAGAAAAATCAAGGGCCATGGCCTCTTCATTTTCCGTTGCAAAAAAGGAAGGGGAAGCTAGTTCCAGTCGCCAACTAGCCCCTTTTCAAAACAGATGAGTTCCTTAGACAGATCAGAAAGGAAACACCCTAAGGGAAAATCCGTCTCCTTTCCAGAGTCAACTCCAATCCAAGCAATACCAAGCGGGGTATTCTCGCCCCCTAGCTACGCGCAATTATTGCAACAGTACTATGTGAGTTTATCCCAATACATGGGTGCCGAATAAAATTATCTGGCACCCCAACTACCACTACCTCGATATGGCCTACCGTACCCCTATCCCTCCGCTCCAGCTGTACCGCAATATTCAGCGAACCAGTACCCCCCAAACATGTCCTGGAAAGGATATGGGAAACCTCCCTCCAGATCCAATTCTCCAGGACTACCCAAGGATTTCAACTCGCAGCAGGCTCTGGATCAGGACGCAGCCAAGATCCCATCAGCGCAGAAGCCTCCATTAACGAAGAGCTACCCGGAGAACCCCATAGGATCTTACGAACAGGGCGAAATTCTAAAGACTCCCCCGTCGTGAAAATCGCGTCCCCTGAATTCAGATACGGTAATGCCCATTTTCGCGTAGAACCAGGCTCCGATTTAAACTTGATAAAAACCGGTGCATTGAACCCGGAATTGAAGTTTGACCCCCAAAAAGCACTAGAAATAGCGAGAATCACTAATCATCCGGTCAAAACGACAGGCACCCAAAAATTACCTATTTTGGAATCCCCTACCGATTTTCACGTAGTAAAGAACTCCATCCCCGTGACTAGTGATGAAATATTAGGCCGGGCCTACCTCAGGCAGGAGCAAGCACAGTTGTCTTTCTGGCATAACACCTTAGTAACGATAAACAAACCAGGAACGCCGATACCCTTTGTGGAAGAAGAATCTAAGAGCGCGAAAAGAGTTCTACAATCGGAAATTAAACCTTTTTCTCGAGTCTTACGAATTGCGGCACGAATGCGCTAACCTGTTGATATAGATATAAGGAACTCAGGACTCAAGGAAGGATATCTACCAAAAATGGATACTCCACAAAGAATCTATTTGGAAGACGCAGCTGTGGCAGTCCAAAATGGAGTGTGTAGAGTGTTGGCTATAAACACCACCACTGAAGTAGTGGAATTTAATGTCAGTCCCCAATAAATTAACCCATATGACGTATATGAATTTCCCGGAGAAGACTCAACAGGATCAGAACTAGAGGGTGATCCTAAGGAATTACACACCCACCTGACAGACCGAGTGTCAGAACGTACGGAACAAGTGTTGAGAAGTCTTCATGTTTTTCAATTTACCCTAGAAGAGAGAGAATATGTTTATAGCTGGTTAAGGGATTTTCCCGATGTCTTCCATTTAAACGAAGAACTATTAGGCTGTACCCACTTGTTGCAACATCGAATCTCCACCACGGATGATATGGTAATAATGCGAAAGCCATACCGACGTCCCCAGGCGACATCTGACGAGGTGCGGGAACAAATCGATAAACAATTAAAATCAGGAATTATTAAGGAATCAAAGTCTCCGTACAATTCCCCGATAATGATAATTACAAAAAAGATGGAGGCATCAGGAATTCGAAAGTTCAGAGTGGTGGCGGACTATAGAGTGCTCAATGACAAAGTCATAGGAGGCGCATATCCGTTACCAAATATTACGGACATTCTGGACAATCTCGGAAAAGCACAGTACTTTTCCGTAATAGATCTGGCAAGTGGATTTCATCAAATCGAAACTCACCCAGAGGATAGGGCTAAAACCGCCTTTTCAACACCGCGTGGTCATTTTGAATATCCTCGTATGCCAATGGGCATCAAAAACGATTTCTCACGCACGGAGGGCGCCTATTTGGGCCATATTATTGGACGGGACGGAGTAAGACCAAATCCCGCTAAAATAACAGCGATACGGCAATTTCCCGCACGCGAAGTTGGCAAAACCCATAACAGAACTTTTGAAGAAGGAGAGTCCTTTCAAATGGGGAGAGGAAAAAGCTCGAAGCTTCCGGATACTCCGTCGCTACCTGTGTAGAAAACCAATCCTACAGTATCCTGATTTTAGGAAAGCCTTCAAATTGACAACGGATGTCTCTGACCATGCTGTAGGAGCAGTATTAACGCAGAAAAAAGATGACATGGATATGTCTACGGCTTATTACTCTAAGATCTTGACGGATTACGAATTAAATTACGATAAAGAGGAGAACGAATGTCTAGCGATACTCTACGGAGTAGGAAACTTCCGCCCCTATCTATATGGTCGAGAGTTTATCTTAGCCTGCGACCATGAACCTATACATTGGATGACCTACGTGGACAATCCAGGAACGAGGTTAATAAAATGGCGGCTAAAACTGAAGGATTATCAACATACATATGAATATAAGAAAGGAAAGTTGGATAAAGGTGTAGAAGCCCTATCAGGAAATCCGGTGTTCAATTCTGCAGACTCGGCCAGTTTAACCGATGCAGTAGACTCAGAGGACTCTGAAACCTTCAAGACGGATTTAAGAAAGAATCCGAATGACCCTCTAACCACGAGAGCGGACGCTGAGATCAACAGTAATTTTTCACGAGTATTGGTGGTACACAATAGATCGACTGATTACAGAGCATTACCTATTACGCCTGTAGAATCCTCGAATTCTGAGAACCTCACCGGTCTAGTTGTCTCCTCAGAACAAACGAGTCGCCTCAGAAAGCGACAGCTATCAGAGAATCCACCAGGTACGAACCAACAACCGACAAAAAGGCCTGTTTCGATACTAAAACGTCCCAAGGACGGGGTTTCAGAAGCTACGGGCGCCACTGGTAAGCCGTCGACACTACGAAAGGCGCCTCTAAAGCCCAGCGAATCTGAATCGAATCTAGGGATAAAACCCCTTGTGTTCAAACCTATGGAGCGAAAACGCTTGATGGCAATCGCCGTTTCAGATGACTCGGATGGAGATTACCGTCCCCCTGCGGGAATAAAAATGCCAGACCTCGATGAAAGTGGAATAGCCAAGAGGCTCACTAGACGTAAACGAGAAATCGAAAAGCCCGATACCCCTGTCAATAGCGATGACCTTTCTTCTTCGGATGAAGTATCGACCTCGGGAAACGAGGAAACCGATCCACCTGTCTTCCGAAAATCACATAGCGTCTTTCCAGGACTAGAGATGACTCCTACCCTGAAGAAGACCAAGCTGAGCTCAAGGGCTACACCAGCTCGGGACCCCCTGCCTTCCCCTTGGCTGAGCCCTAATGCAGATCCATACGTGGACGTATATATTGATAGGGCATGCACCCACAAAGGGAGCAAGCGATCCAAGGCTGGAATAGGAATTTGGTTTGGAGAAGATCATCCTTTAAATGTATCTCGCCCAGCTAGCGGCCGACAAACCAATAATGCAGCAGAGTTCAAAGCAGCCATGGAAGCTGCCCGTCTAGCGCATAAAGCTGGAATAAAAAAATTGCGAATTAATACGGACTCGAAGTTCGTAATCAACAGCGCCACTGAATGGATTCCTAAATGGAAAACCAACAATTGAAATACCTACGAAAATAAACCCGTTAAGAATCGGGCAGAATTCGAAAAACTAAAATCTGCCCTCGACCTGTTAGACGTGAAATGGAATCACATTCCCAGTCACCAAGGCATAGAAAGAAACGAAAAGGCAGATCGATTAGCCCGTGAAGGAATCAACAGAATATCTACTTCTCTTCAGCTCGAATCCGAGAAAGAGGAAAAGGAAGAGGGACAGTCGGTAACGAATACTCAACCGATCTTTAGGAGCGTTTCAGCACCCATAATCATGGATCATGGGATCGTATGTCCGCAGCCCAACCTGAATCAATGTACTGGGACTCCGGAGGCATGGAGCTTTTATGCATCCATGTACCCGATGGAGAGGAAGACGAAAACCTTCTCAAACGACTGGAAGCCCTAGATCCATGTACGGAATATGACGATAACGTATTTGCAGAAAGAGTTGGAAAATTCTTAAAAGAGTACGAGAAGAAAACGCAGAAATCTACCGAGCCGACTCCAATCTCTGAGACAGCTGAACCTGTTGCCAAAGATATTGAAGCAGGACCACTAGACGCAAGTAAAGCCGAACCGAAATCCGGGGTGGCAAGAAAAAGCACAGTTCGTTTTACGGGCTTAGCAGAACAACCTAAATCACCTCCTACTGAAACTCAAGTCACTAGAAGGTCCTGGTACTCATCTCCTATGTCCACTAATCCTACGGATGCTATGTCTACTCCTTTTCCAATAGTGTCTGAAAAAGGTGACCCAGTCTTGCCTTCCCTATAAAGGGAAATAACGCCACGACGATCAACACAGGAAACAATGGAAGAAACATCTAACGTCCCTGCCCAAGTATCTAGCTCCCATATCGACGTCGAAATTCCCTACATAGATCCTCCCACTCCCCCTTTAATTTCCGAGAATACAATATTCCTAAAAGAAGAGGCCGGGAAAACTAACTCGAAATTTTCAAAAGTATTTCATCAATGGACAGAACCATTGACCTTTAAACTGGACAACTATGCTCATTTTATATCTGAGGATTGTGAGCTTACAAATTATATAGCAAAGCTTTTGATTGCTACCGATCGTCTCGATTTCCAAGACATTCGGGAATGCAAACCTGTGAAGGGCCAGGTCTCGAGCACTTTCCATGGTCGAAATAAAACCTATTCGATCGTGGTCAAACGAAAACACTGCGATGAGCTCGATTGGAAGGATCTGTCTCTCGGACTGCAAAGCTTTTTCCTAGCACTAGCTCAGGATAAGCAGACAAGCTGTCGAGTAGCCAATTCCGGCGATTTGCTGGGCCCTATTCCTCAGAATAAAATGGTTGAACTGTTAGCGAAGGTAGATTGTGCCGCACCTATTACAATAACCCTTTGTCATGGTTGAATCGAGGTCCCCTCAATTGAAGTACGATCAAACATCATTGCAGAATGCCACGGTAGCCTAATAGGTGGCCATAAAGGGATCACAAAAACCTATAGACGAATTAGGGAAAGATACACTTGGCCAAGACTCTGCGACGATGTCACCGAGTACATGCGTAACTGCAAGAGTTGCCTTGAGCAAAAATTAGTACGAGCGTGCACGCGTGAACCGATGATAATCACCGATACCCTAGCCGAACCTTTCGACAAAGTCTCGCTGGACACAGTCGGAAAGTTACTCACTACTCCCAGCGGGAATCGACACATTCTAACGATGCAAGACAATTTCACCAAATACTGCATCGCCGTCCCTATACCCAATCTAAAAACAACCACGGTAGCCCACGCAGTAGCCACCAACATTTTCTCCCAGTATGGTGCACCAAGGTGTATACTCACTGACCGGGGAGGTAGTTTCATTAGTAAATTAATAAAGAACCTAGAAAACATCTTTAATGTGAAACAGTTAACCACGTCGGGCTATCGCCCACAAACTAATGGGTCGTTGGAACGCAGTCATATTGTGCTAACTGACTACATTAAACACTATGCAGTCGATTATGACGATTGAGATCGATTGCTCCCATTCGCCATGTTTTCTTACAATACGTCTGTGCACGAAGCAACAAACTTTACCCCATACGAGCTGGTATTCGGCCGACTTGCCAGAATACCTAGCTCTTTCCCTCAAAGAGAGAACTTAGAAACTTATGGCACCTATCTTCGGGATTTAATCATTAGGTTGACTGAAATTCAGCGTTTAGCCGGCCAAAATCTAAGAAAGGCTAAGCTGCGATCGAAGGAAGTCTATGACAGAAAGGCCCGACCCTTGAAGGCAAAGATAGGAGATAAAGTTTATGTTGTGAAAGATGTCAGAGATGGGAAATTCGATAGCCGAGCCCATGGTTCTTACACCATAGTAGAGCTCACCACACATAATAATGTAATCTTGGAAACCGAAGATGGAAAGCGTTTTTCCAAACATGCGGATAAACTTCTAATAACCCATTGTCAAGGATAAAAGAAGGTTATCAGCAACATGCAAAGAAAAATGCTGATGTCGAACATGCGCCCCGCAGAACCAGAAGGTATGCAATAACTGGCAGTAAATCCGGGTCCTAGGGACGCACGTGTGACTTCACTGGTATTTTGTAAAAGGTCCAATGCTCATTTCTTTTTCAATAGGTAGTCTATTTAAAATATCCAGCGAGATGGAGTTACTATGGGTGACGTTGCTGCTAATCCAATTTTCATCCAGCCAACGAAATTCAGAAGAGGTCACATACAGGCTCACTCCCTTAAGGAATAGCACAGGGCTTTATTACGAGCAATTGGGGATTATGAAACGAACTATTGGGTTCACTGGCAACATATGAGCAGCTCTTTCGTCGTCCGTCAGCTCTTTGTCCTCCAGCTATGGTCCGTCTATGGTTTAGTCTCTAAGATAACGGTTGCAGAAGGGTTAAGAAAGGAAATCACAAGGCACACAAATGAAATGACGAGAAAAACCGAAAAATTAGTTTCACCAAAATTACCAGGTGGCCTAAGGAGTCGAAGAGCCACTCCGCTTCTAGGAGTACTAGGTGGCCTAATTGGACCTGTGCCGGATTACTAACGTACGGTGACTGAAAAGCCATCGAAACGAAAATTGCAGAACTAAATGAGCTCCAAGGAAACATCTCATATGTAGTTGGTAGACAAACACACGTGGTGCGGGCACAGTTGGAGGAAATTCACAAGGTGTCCCACAGCAATAAGGAGAAGATGGCCTTCCACGAAAGACAAGTCTCCCAAAATACCATGAAGTTGGACAATCTGCAACGTGATGTTGCTGAATTAAAGAATGTCGAAAGTCTGACTCGCGCTTTCAGAGTGGTAGACGCCAGTATCGACGACTAACTCCGAGCAGCCGGCCGAATCCTTAAAGTTATTCATGCATCCCGTCAAGGTCGCATGCACCTCTCGCTATTGATGTCAGAACAGGTGGAACCAATATACCGTGACATCCAAGACCATCCACCAGATGTTGACTTTCCAGTTCCAGGAACGCTGGTGTATCTGGAGGAATTGTCCAGCATCTCCAAGGTCACGGCTATCTACAAGGAACAAATACTCTGTGTCCTATTGGTCATTCTATTGCTGGAACCCATCAGGTACATGTTGTGTCGATTACATTCAGTATCAGTGCTTTAGCCGATTTCGAAAAACGAATTGGGAAGGACATACATTCATCCCGATTTTTCCCACCTGGCCGTTGGAGAATCTCAAAGAACGCATGTCTTAATGACACATGAAGAAATACAGTCATGCGTGGAACTTCCATATTATAGGATTTGCGAAAGCAAATCACCTGTGAACGAGAACGCGATATACAAAAATTGCGAAAGTGAGCTCCTGCTGAATCCAGAAATGATGACACTCAAGAGCTGTAATATTCAAATTTCCTACAATAAACAGGGTGAATGGACGAGAATTGCCACGTTAAATGGATGGCTCTACTCATTGGTCAAACCAATCTCCTCATAATACAATTGGTACCTGGATGTCAGCTCCGGACTAAGGAACGGATCTTTCACGACTCAGCCATCAGAACCGGAGAAACCGAAATCATCTACGACCCTGCATTACATTTTAATTTAACAAAGCTGTCGCCAATTTTAAAGGAGCACCAGAACCTCATGTCGACAATAACTCAAGCGGGAAATCAGCCTGAAGCGCTTTCAACGAAAGAAGAAAATTTCATTAGAAATGAAAAATCTTTGGATTCCCTGGAACAACAGTTGTACCAGTTGAGCCTGGAACGGCGGATTAAAAGTAAACAAACTACTCTCATTCAAGGGGCCTACTTAGGCTAAGCTATCGTACTACTGGGGATGGCCAGTTACTGCTGCCACGCAAAAGTGTTGACAGCTAATACAGGTCTAAAACAATTTATGAGGAGACGAAAATTCCGCTACCCAATCCCGCAACCAGCCAATCCGTTAAGGTCCGAAAGCGAAGAAATGTCAACAACTGCGACCTGCAACTTAAACATGAGTCATCCCGCCCGGACCATGGTGTCAATCAACGAAGTGAACGAGAATACTCAATACGACACTACATAGATCTCACCAAGAAACACGGCAACAAACGATGGCACACCTGTAAGCGGACTAGCAAGACCCATCCGTGAGATAATGCCACCTCCGCAGAGACTTCAATCTGCATGAAAAAATTCACACCAAGAAGACGCGCGTCTACAGCGAAATAGTTAGCTAGATATGAACAGTATAAAAACGTTACAACGCGAGTTCGTTCGAGTACTCCTATTTACATACAAGTATTTAGAATTCATCCTTGCCGAGTTATAGCTTTCGTCTCTGTTAAACCTAAGGAAGAGAAAAGAGAAAAGTTACTGCCCGACCGCCTAAAAGTAAGAATAATTATGTATGAAAAGAGTGACTGATAAAATTATTATGCCAATAGGAAAATAAGTAAGTAATCTGAGCGAAGCAGCAAGAGAGGAGGTCAAAGAAATTAACAGATTCAAAAGTAAATGCAGAGAATTTCAATGAAAAAAATTGATTGAACTGCCTGTTTTGCTGACTTGCAGAAGACATACAAGAAATGGAGAGTAGAGCTAGAATATTAAAATGAGATAGGATTCAGAATCCATCTGATGCGAAGCGTCAGGAGTTACTTACACCTTGCTTATGGACACAACCCCCCTCCCCAAATCACCTCTAGCTATCGAGGACGAAAAGCGTAAAATCCGGTGTGGTTTGTTACATACCCCCTTCGAACCTGTGCATATTAATTTATATATATATATATATTTATCGTCAGAATGGAATGCACAGACAACGGATGAGACCTGTAACGAGAGACCGACACAGGGCGTAAATCGCAGCGTCGGCTGATAATACAAGTTGGTGATTGGGAAAGGTAGCTAAATTTAATAAAGAAAAATTACAAAGGAATTTTATCGAACACGTAGGACAAATTAATTAAAATAGGAAGTTATGATAACTAAGAAATCGCAATACATATTTTAAAATGTACAATAGAAATACATTTAGATAAGTATGAAAGAACACAAAGAAAACCGCAAATGTAAGAACTCATACGGGAACACACGTAGGAATTGCGACCTAGTGCAATTCAACTGAATGGCCTTCCCACACATACTTCATCGAGGACACGGGAGACCAGCGTGTACACATAGGCGGGTGATCGTATGGGTCCTCCTCGATAATCACCGCAC
The DNA here is from genome assembly GCA_932074435.1 of Andricus kollari. Lineage (NCBI taxonomy): Eukaryota > Metazoa > Arthropoda > Insecta > Hymenoptera > Cynipidae > Andricus > Andricus kollari. The sequence continues at coordinate 15,091 of CAKNWW010204681.1, forward strand.
CAGTGCGTTGACCTGTCGCTTTACATATTCTCCAGCTGTTCTCCACTCTCCTAACATTGGCCACACCCCATGCACCCTGAACTTCCCTGCCTAAACTAACCCTTGGAGCGGGAGAAAGCAATATGGCCATAACTTTGCCAAATAAATAAATAATAATAAAAGGGTCATGCGTAATAAACATTTACAAAAGCAAATTTAAAAGCATGACCCGCAGAAAATACTCCTGTAAATCTGAACGAGAATAATTAAAAATTGAAATTAAAATTAAAAAGGAGAAGTCTGCAAACTGTAAAAAGTTTTCAACACCTTAGCGGAATACCCACCTGAACTCTATTTCATGCTGCTGGCGATTGCATTTTTGGCTAAGCACTCAAAGTCCAACCATACTCAGCAGCACGTACCGTGCCTGGCAACTAATAAAATCCACTTACCTAAACAAAATTTCCCACCTATGTCCACCGATAGATCGCCTACAAGAAGCGCCCATCAAAAATCATCTTGGCAGTTTGCAGAGCTACTTGAACCGAACAAGAATAAATTCAAGTGACATTTCTTAATACATATATTTCGTTGTTTTATTTGGAAAATAACATCCTCTCACTAATAGCCAGGAAAAGTATTCTCGGATGAGAACAATTAAATTACGTCCCACAAAAATAATAAACGAAGCCTGACATTAGACTTCGTTCAGTTTGTGTAGCCTCCGCAACCCATTGGATATTTTTAGTAAAAATGAAAATTTAGGAAATTGAACCAGACATCAACAAATAAAAATTACCGGGTGGTAACACAGGAATTGTGCAACGCCTCGGCAAACCATTAATAACTTTTTTTTAAATAAACATTTTCAACTTTTGCTAACGTCATCGGTCGCAAAAGATGTCAATGCATACTCCTTATGAATTTCACTAAAAAATATTAAAGAGTTCCGACTTCGTCACGAGTTGAAGTGAAAAAAGGCGAAATATTTTAATCAGATAAAAAAACAGTTTTTTAAATTATTCAAAAACTAAAAAAGCTACAACTTTTTCTATTTGAAGAAAAAGATGCGGCAATTAATTTACGATGTGGATATGTATTATAAAAATTCAAATTCAAAACTTTATTCTCAAGAGCTCAGGGGCCTCTCCACTCCAGCAAAATAATTCTATATCTCCTTTTTGTATTCGGCGCCTCATTTGTTAATTATCATTTTTGAATGGTACACGTAGGTTTGGTTTCAATCGTAAAAAATAAAATAAAAAATAAAATAATTAAATGTTTCGACAAATGACACAAGTTGCAATAAAATGTTTAATAACAAAATTGTTTTTTACAGGATGCACACTTTTTTTATTATAAAAAAAAGACAGTGAAAATGCTTATGTTTCAATACCAATGCAAATTATGAATTGTAAGAATATAAATTTATTGAAATGATGCATTTTTCTGGGCAGCTAAGAATAACAAAAATCGAGTGCGAAGCACGAGATACGTGGTGAGAATGTGCTCGTTAAAACCAAAGGAGCTTTAATAAAAGAGAATTCATAGTCACCATATTACAGTTGTCGATGCTTTGACCTTTGATTTTAAAAGGTCTGTGCACAAATGTGGGTAAAATACATCATCGAGCGCGCAGCGCGCGATGAGAGTATGCTCGAGCAGTGGGCTGATTTTTAATTGTTTGTGAATATATATTTTGAAGCATTTGAAATTCAAAAAATTGCAAAGTGAACTAAATTAATTAAAACCGTTACTTGAACCGCACTTTCACTTTAAATTTTATACATTTAAATTCATTTTAATAAATTCTTCCAGATAGTTGACTTATGTTCATAACGGAGAAAATTTATTATATATGGCGGCGTGAAAGGAATAAAAAATCTAGTCATTTTTAATTATGATTTTGATCATTTCAGTTTTTCGGAAAAATATTTTACACGAAACATTTTTTATGTTGAAAAAATGTTTAATCTTTTAAGGGCTGTTTGAAAATAATAATGCAATTTCACAATTCAAATAATGCATTGGAAAAAGTTGGAAGTGTCAATTGCTTTTCAATGAGTGTCTTTGATGGTATAAAAGTTTGAAAATATCATTCCCTAATTTATTGCTTAATGAAAGAAAATTTACGCTTTATCAGTCACGACAACAAACATATTTCGGAATTGAATGTAACACGTTGCGGTAAGTTCATTAAAAGAAATAATTGTAAAATTTATTCCTCTGATCACAATTAACAACTTTACCCAATATCAGCCTCAGGAACGATGCTTGTAATACAATATAAGTGAATCTTTTGCTAATAGATATTGTAATGCCGCCAACATTCGAGAAGAGTCCCAGTGAGTTAAGCAACAAACAGAAGAGAAGACGGATAAAATTTCTTCAGAGAAATGTCCAGAATGAAAATGTTGCACGAGAGAGTAGCAGTTCAAGTACGAGTAATGCAGCGTCGAAAGTATCTGATGTGGACATGCCCGTAGAGCTATTTGTGGATAATGGCATTGATGATTTGGAAGAATTGCGTGACGAGTTGCAGAGTGATGATGATAGCGATACAGGATCTTCTGGTAAAGCCACTATATCCTCATATGAACAAGACTTTGATAATGATAATGATGATGAACACGATAATGATGATGGTGCTCATGATGCTGATGATGATGATCGCAAGTTGATACTTGAAGACAATGAACTGTCAGAAGACGGAGAGAATTCCGACGGAAGCAATTTAAATAAAGACCCCAACTTTGACATTCAAGAGGATATTGCTACTATAAGTAGGAGCAAAATGAATAACGCTTTTCTGAGTGCTGGATTAACTGATACACAAGGCAATATAATTTTGAAAACTTTGATAGAATATCCTTTCCAGTATTTGCATCTACCCAAAGACAGTAGAACTGTATTGAATACACCTGCCTTTGCTGATAGCAGATTTGTTCATGAAACTGCAGGAGGGGAGTACTTGTATATTGGATTTCAAGATGGTCTTCTGAAGAAACTTGGTTTCATTCCCAGAGATCAATTGCCATCTGAGATAATTATTGATTTCAGTACAGATGGTGGGAGGCTAGATAAAGGTGGAAAATGGTCATTCTGGCCACACCAATATCGAATTATAAACCTTCAAAATAAGAGGCCCTGATAGCTGGTGTTTTTAAAGGTCGACATAAACCATGAAATTCCTTCGATTTTTTTGAAATGTTTCTTCAGGTAATTAATGAAGTCATTGGAAATGTCGGAATTGAAATCGGTGGTCGAATAATTCCTCTCCAAATTCGATGCATCATTGCCGACGCCCCCGCACGAGCTATGATTTTAAATCACTATGTCCATACTTCCTCAAGAGCATGTTCGAAATGCAAAGTTGAAGGACATCGATGCGATGTAGAATGCTATCGGAATACAATGATTTTTCCAGGAACTCAGCACACACCTCGTACAGATGAAGAATATAGAAATATTACTGATGATGATCACCATAAAGGACGCAGTTCTCTGTCTCTGATACCAACAGATTTGGTAACTAAAGTACCATTCGAGGGTTTGCATTTAATATACCTCGGAAACGTTAAAAAAAGTGTTCGAAGCATACGTTGCCGGTAAATACATTTGCAGGAGTCTGAGTGGTAGACAATTAAACATTCTTGATGCAAGGATGAAAACTTTATCCGATTATTGTCCTACAGAGTTTGGTCGAAGGCCAAGGGAAATAACAGCGTACAGTAGCTTTAAAGCTGTCGATTTGAGGCAGCTATTATTATATAGTGCTGTAGTAATTTTAAGAGATGTTTTTCCTGAAGAATATTATCAACACTTCTTAATATTGCATTGCGTAATATGCCTTCTTGAGTCCGAAAGTACAACACCAGTTATGTTTGATTTCTGTCAGCAAAGTTTAGAAATGTACGTTGATTTGTGTATAGCACTATATGGGGAGCCATTTTTGTCCTACAACGTTCATGGTTTGCTACGTATTGTAGAGCACGCTAGAAATTTAGGAAGCCTGCAAACTTTCAGTGCATTCTGCTATTAAAATAACATGTCACAGTTCCCTAAATTTCTTCGAAAACCTGATCTTTCGCTTCAACAGTACTACAAAAGGATGTTTGAACGGAGTAATTTTTCTAATGAGCCCATTGAATGTGAGGAACTCTTTCAGCCGTCTCAAGTTCATGCCGAGGGGCCGCTATTGAATCTTGAAGCACAGAACTGCACGCATTTCAAGAAAATTGTCATCGGCAAATACACTTTTACAACAAATTTGCGTGATAGTTATTTTGTTTCAAATAATAAAAGAATATGCTTAATCGAAAATATTACCTTAGTCGAAGAAAGTATTTTATTTATTGTAAGGCATTTTCGCGTTGTGCAGCAGATGTATGATGTTGGTCTGACATCCCAATCCGTTGGTGTATATCACTGCAGTAATTTGACACCTGAATTAAATTTTGTGCCCTTGATGGATGTGGAAATAAAGTGTTATCGAATGACAGGCTGGAATGAAGTAGAAGGTCTAGAAAAAAATATTGTTCAAAACGAATGGGTTTGCGTTACTCTTTTAGAGTTACTGTCCCTCCCGTAGAATTAATTCTACAATTTGTACAAGCAAAACTGTAAAAAATGTACTTCAGTCAAAAATTTCAGTCAAAAAATTCTTTGGACAAAAGTAAAGAAGAGGAAAGAGTAATGAGAAGGCAACCAACCAAATCCCCTTTAAATTGTATTTGGTTGGTTTGATTTTGTTGGTTGCCTTCTCATTTTTCTTTCCTCTTGTTTATTTTTGTCCAAAGAATTTTTTTTTAAATTACAATATGAGCATTTTATGGTGGTTGTCCAAATTTGGTCGTTGGATTCTTGTTTTTTTTCAGTAATTCTGTACATTAACTTGAGTATTGGACGTTAAATAGGATTTGAATTTTATTTAATTCTAATTTAAAATTCTTAAATTTTAATTGCCTTAATGCTCGATTGACAATATTTAGTTCTGTGTTTTGTACAAAAAGCGTATTTTCCAACATTTAGTCTTGGTAACTGGATTCCCAAAGGTATCCATTTGAAGCGAATATGTTATTTTTTATTGAAAATAATTGTATGTGTCTCATTTAGCTTCTGAATCGTAGAAATAAGATTTAAATATGAAAATAGTGAAAATGGAAGGAATTTTATCTTCAAATTGATAATAGGTACATCCTCGAAAATCAGTTCCTTCAGCCTATTTAACTATTAATGCTATTAGTGTCATGCGTCAAATTTAATTATACCTGTCATTTAAAACGACCTTTTATTGATTTGATTTTAGAATAATGGCTCCAATTAAAGATTCTGCTCTTCAAGAAAAGGGGCACAAGTGTCGCAACAAAATCAAAATATCAAATAAAATTCTCATGCAGCGGAAGAAAGATCATTATACCTAAAAAGAATTTAACCACTTCTTCAGATGAACAGCCTACTAGAAAGCCAAAATCCAAACTCCCTTCTGTAGGAAAAGGCGTACAAGAATGAGAGCTCTGGTTCAAAAGAATCCGGCACTTGCTTCAATGTTAAAATCAAATCAAGTTCCGACGAAAAAAATTATTATCGCAGAGTAAACTGAGTATTTTATTCAAAGATGCACTCACAGATGGCTTGGATAAGACAAACGTGGAAGAAACAAGTGTTTCTGCATCTAACTCTACCTCTAGCTCTGCTTTCAAGAGGGACTCCGTTGAGACTGCAAAAAAATCTATTGTGCGAAATCCACGAGTTGAAAAATTGACGAGTATGCCTATGTCAATCGATGAAAATAATTCTCCCCTGTAAGTATACAATTTTACGTTCTAATGCCTATTTAATTTCGTATTTTTCTACATTTTATAAAAAATATATAGTAAAATGAACGTTTTCAATTGCTTTTCCATCCTTCAAGCAAATCTCATTTACTATCATTCAATTGCACAAGCACACTGAAAAGAATATATATACACTGTAAAAACTATGATTCCATTCTAATTGAGCATCACTTTTTTAGCGTTCTGTTATAATACCAAATCGTCTTGTTTTGATGCCATCGTTCGTACTGTTTCACTTTGCTAACTTCAGATTGAAAAGTGGTACGTACACTGAGTTTATAAATGCCTTCCCTCCGGTATGAAGTTGGGTTTCGAAAAAGCGATGATTTTCTACGTAAATAGTCAATTGTTTCATTCAATTTATATAGAAATTCATCATATTTTCGAAACCTAACTTCAAGCCGGATAGAAGGCATATATGAATCTCAGTGTACTAGCAAACTAAAATAATGTACAGGGAGTATTGTTTTAATTGCTTGCAACTTCATGCTTATGAGAATTCTTCATTGTTTAAATTTTCTTCTACTTTTAAAATGTGATAGAGAAAATAGAAAAGGAGAAAAAGGTTGCATTATTTTAAAAAGAGGAAACTGGTGAATAAATATATAATTATTTAATACTAATTAATATAATAAATATTATTTATTTGAATATAAGACAAGGTTTACATTGAAAATGATCCATAGAATTACTTTATTAATTGTAAAAGTTACAAAAGTTTGTAACGTCTTTTTAATTTTCGTTTAAATGTAATAATGCGAATTATTATTCATTAATGAAAAATTCATATGACAATTATTGACAAGTAATGAGGTCGATGTTCTTCCAAAGGTCCAACCTGCTAGTCTAGGTGTTGAAATCACACCTCCCTGGCAGACCGGCCGAACGCAAGCATTACGCCACAGCGTGATGATAAAGTAATGGTAAAGTAATGCTAAAGTAATATGGCATTATAATTATTGAAAGAAGCAAAAATAATATGTAAACTGTTGAAACTATAATAATACGTTGAAATTTACGTAAAATGATCATGCCGTAATTGCAACAAGTTGCTTTCTCAGCGTTAAAAAATGAAAAAATAATGTGTCTGTCATTGCAGTCTGCTAACGGGGGCTTCAAGCGGGTCGCCAACATGCAGGTGCCCGACTTCAATTCCAGCCACTTTGTTTTTTATTTTTTAACGCTGAAAAA
>CAKNWW010204684.1:0-16025 GCA_932074435.1 Andricus kollari
TAAAGCTGAAATTTTAATTTTGGTACGAAATTTTTTTATTTTATTAAAAATTCTAATAATATTTAATAAGTTCTAGTGAAATATTGTCTTTACATATATTACAAGTAAATTTTTATGAAATAAAACATCAGAATCTTGTTGATCTTCAAGGAAGAATTTTCGCTTATTAATTGGTTTACAACTGATAGAAAATTGTTAATATTTACTGAAAAATTAATAGCAACGATTCAACACGACAATGGTCTAGCTTTGGCACAAGCTGCTAAAAAAGCATGCAAATGTTTGCATGTTCTCTTTAAGACCCAAAAAAAGTTTTAGAATCGGGTACCAAAAATTTGAAGATATAACGATTTTTCTTTTTTTTCCTAATGATGAAGATAATTAACTTCTTCTTTTTGATCCTCGCGGATAGTTTATTATTATTTCGAAATCCGTGAGAAAAATTTCAAAAAGTTTACAATTAACGAAGTGGCAACCGTAGTTATTGACAATCAAATTTTTTCAAAAAATATGACAGATATAAAAAGAAATCCAAAAGAAAAATGGTCTCTTTTGAAAAGTTCTACAAAAATCAGCTCCTTTATTTTTCGATATTTTGCATCAACAAATTTTTGAAAAAACTGGCACATTCTTCAAATTCGGTATATTTTAAAATAATTAAGATAATTAACTTGTTCTTGTCAGTGCAAAAACTGTAGATAGAATCCAGTATTTAATTGCTTTTAATGTCATTAAGAAATAATCTCGAGGTGTGTTTTCTAACCACTCTCGATTTCCGAATAGGCCATCGCTTCTGGTAGAAAAATTAGAGACAAAAGACACGCATTCATACATAATAGAAAAATATCACATACTGACTTCGAAATAAAACCATTTAAACGACGAACAGTACAGTTGATTGTTAAACATTTTAATATAAATTTTATTTTCATATCTTGATAAAATGTCTTCCAGCTATGTTAAATATTGTGGTTAAAGTTTAATGAAAATATGATTTTGCATATTCCAATACATTCAAATGACCTACTCTTAAAAGTGAACTACTGTTGCATACTGTCTCTAAATAAATTATTGTTTTAACAAGAAAGCTATTACGTATGGAAATATAACATACAATAACGTTGGACTCGAAATAAAGAACAAATGGATCAATTTCACGTGTTATTAACTTTTATAGAGCAATGAATGTTAAACCGTCGATGTTGCCCCGGTATACCTACTTTAGTTTCATAATACATACAGTTTCATGATTTCTTAACAATTTGAGCCTAAATTAGGTATATCACGATGAAAAATGAGATTCAAAAGTTAGGTTTTAATGCAGAAAGTATTTAATGATCACAGAATTTTAGGAATAGATGCAGAAGACACAGAAAGGAATATAAAACTACACGCTAATCATCAAAAAATTTGGTCTCTCCTGCATGGAGAATTAGCATAACATTATGGTCTTTACTCGATTCTTGACGTCACAGCGAAGTAATGTGGCATATAGTCCTCTAGAGAACTAAGTAATGCCAGTCACATCCCTAATCTACCACTTCTCCCTGAAACTGCGCATCGCAACGTCGATTACCAACTCGCATGATTTGCCACGCTAAACTTTATGCTCGCTGGTAATCGACGCTGTATCCCGCTGGTTGTAAAATCTACTATTAAAGTAAGTGTATGCACTTCATACGTTATCATCTACAATCATCTACAATCATCTGCGTCAAACTTTACAAAAATGAAACTAAGGTCTCTCATCGAAAGTTTGTTTTCTCAAAAAAAGAACAGAAAGCATAAACTATTAAACTTTCTAGCACCAACAATGATAAAAATGTATATCGTGTATCAGTTGTCGAAAAGACGACGTCGAAGCACAGTTGGCTGTTTATATGGCTGAATGTGGACACCTCTGTGTCCTTGTAAATTCGTTATATTCGATCATTTTTTACTGTTGCGAGTATATATAGTACTGATTTCTGTTATGAACTAGACTCTATACAGAGCTCTAGAGGAGCCAGGCTTTCGACAAAGTGTAATCTCTTAATTTGCCTAAAGAAGTTAATAACGCGATTACACATGAATCAATAAACTGCACTGAAACTTGGATTCAAGCAGTCCGGATTCATGACGTTCCGTAATTGATGTCCTCGGCAGTTTTGTGATAAGGGGAGTTTCGGCGCCAAAAGAGAGGCGGTGCTCAGCTATGCGTGACAAACAGCATGAGGGCAATACCCTCAACGCGTTAGTTGCGGCAGCTGCTAACATGCGTCCAAATCCAATAGAAATGGTTCATGCCGGTCTTAAAACCAAGTTTCAGTGTAATTTCAAGCTTGAATTTTTTTACAACACCAGTTCAGTAATAAATACCTCGACTGCTAGCATTAAAGAACCAATTTTTCCCTTTCATTTTTCTTCGTGATAGCTGCTGATTCGTAGCATTTTAAAAATAATAAAAAGATGCAGAGTTTATTCAGGAAACTTATTCTATTCTTAAAAATTGTATTTTTACGTGAAGTAACTTTCACGGTGGATTGGACGATTGTAAGAATCGTAGGGTTTTTAAAAAGAGCGTCCTCTTTAAAAACTTTGATGATTTCGTTTTATGTTGGCTTTTAAGACAAAAGTATTGGTGCCAATCTCGACTGGGGTAAAATTTGTGGTCGACAAAGAGCGCCATTTTATTTCCTTCTTTTTCTGCTTATTCGCTAGTCTTCCTTCACCGCGCGCTGATTATCTTATATGCTGTACGCCATCCTAAGTCCTTTGGGCGGGTCTCTCTCGTTTCAACGGAGAAACATGCACATTGCAAAACTTTTATTATCGCCCGCTGCACCCGGGCTACCACTTTCAGATAAGGTGAATTCCCAGTGACACTCTTCCACCAACAACACACGCTGAAATACCAATTCTCAGGAAACTGACCATTGTTGATAAAAATAAAATTAAGTAATTTAGAAAACTAGTTTTGGCAAAGAAGAAAGTAAGGAGAGCTTACTTTTTATTTGGTTTTCCTTTTCTGAGCGTTTAAATTTATGGGTTTTAGTATTGAAGGGATCGAACTTAAAAGCATTCAAAGTTAAAAGTTTTTTATTAAGAATGATTTCAATTTACGAAATAGTATATTATGCGCCAAGCGGGAGAAGTGGGACTTTTTCCACGAGTGTAATTTTTGCAGTACGAGTCGTAGGTGAGCGATCACGAGCCGGAGACGAGTACTGAAAAAATACATGAGTCGTAAAAAATCCTCTGCCCCTTGGTAAATGCGCTTTTTTTAACAAAGAAATGCATGACAATTTTGAAAATTTGTTATAAATTTTTGAAACTATAAAAATTTTTGTAAATTGTAACAATTTTGGAAATCTCAACAATTCTTTTAATCTTTAGAATTCATGGGAATTCAGAGTATCCAAAAACATATAAAATTTTGGGTAATTTATGGTGATTTATGATAAATTATGATAATTTATCGTTAATTTGTGGTCACTTCAGACTTTCAGTTGGTCCAATCTGTCAACGCGATCAACTGATCTGATACTGATCTGAAAAATGACTGAACTGATATAAGTTTCATTATTCACCTCTGTGGTCCTAATTTTGCTCCCCCTCAGAAATAATGTATTATGGACAAAGAGATATTATGCACCAGTCTACGGCTCGTGCTCGCACGTCTACGAGTCGTACTGAAAAAATACACAAATTGTTAAAAGTCCTCGCCCCCTTGGCGCATACGATATTTTTCATAACAAATGCCTGAAATCGGGAACACAGGCACGGGATTTGCTTACATGGAGGAATTTTTGAAACCTCAATTTTATATGGATTTTGGAAATTTATGGTAAATTGATAAATTATGAAAAATTTTGAAATGTTATAAGGAATTGACCATAATTTTTTTGAGCCCACAATGTCAGCTCATATATATCTATATGATACATTAGTCACCTCTGGCGTCACACTTTTGCTCCCTCTGATGTGAGCATGCTTGAAAAGCACTGCCTTAACCCCGCTTTACAGGCATCGAAAAGGACAGAAATCATGCATATGTTATAACATTTTCAGTACGAGTCGTAGGCGAGTGCGCACGTGCCGCAGGCGGGTTCGTAAGTGCTACCCGGAGACGAGTACTGAAAAAATAAATGAGTTGTAAAATGCCCTCGCTCATTTGGAGGAATATTGAAACTTTGTTCTTTAATTTTATTATGAATTCATAAATTTTTGGGGATTTTGGAAAAATATAGAAATTGTGAAAATTAATGGTAAATTTAAAAAATAGCCAAAAAATTTGATATTTTTTTAATTTTTAAAATTTTGTTAATATTTGGTGATTTATAAATTTACTATTAATTTCTGAACTTTTCAAAATTTTGGTAATTGAAGCATCAGTATCATTTTGTTAAAAAAATTGTCAAAATTTTAATTATGTTTGTAAAAAGACGAGTTTTCAACCAAACACAAAAAGCTTGAATTTTTAACCGGAAAATTTTATATGAAAAAAGACGAATTTTTAACAAAACACATGAATTTTCAACTAAAAAAAATCCATATTAAAAAAAATGGAATAGTTATATTTTCTCTTGAAAACAGTTAATTTTCAACAAAAAAATATGTCCGCTGCGCAAGTGTGAGCGCGCCTACGGCGCGTGACTGTTGGTTCTCGCGCTTTGCGCTCGATAATACAATATATTGACCTCCCGCTATACGCTTGGTCTCCGTACTTCCCCCATATTTGTGCACAACCCTATCAAAGTTAAAGGTCAAAGCGTTAACAGCTGTATTTTGATGATTGTGAATTCTCTTTTGTTAAAGCTCCTTCGGCTTTAACAAACACATTCTCATCACGTGTCTCGTGCTTCGCACTCGATTTTATCCAAAATGCACTAATTTTTATTCTCAGCTGCCTTGAAAATGCGCCCAGTTTGAGCGCGAAAATCAAAAACTGTGAGTCTAACCACTCATAAATTACAATCACAATGTGAAATTAAACATGCTTTTTTCAATTTGACTTTGAAGAGGGTTCTCAAAGCACCTACGGCCTTGACGATTTTATTCCCATTGCGATACTCGCGCTTCGCGCTCAACAGCTAGGTTATACAGACGATTACTTTTGAAAAATAAAACCATGTAAACAAAATGAAACGGAAAATTTTGTTTTCAAATTTGAAAATGCTCTTACTTTTTGAATTTTGATGGAATCGAAAATTTTCATGAAAATAGTTTCGAAATATATTTCATATCTAGAAAAAATTTTGATTGAAATTTTTTAATCTATCAAAAAAATATTTTTTTCTATTTTTTGGAAATTTTCAAAAAGTTTAAAAGTATATAACTTTTTGAATTTTTGTCGAAATAGGAAATGTCATAAGGATAATTTTCAAGACCCTCTCCCATATAAAAGAAACTTGGATAAAAATTTATGAAACATGAAAAAAAAATTTTTTCAAATATTCAAAATGGTCTAAACTTTTTAATTTTGGTTGGAAATATCTGGTTAACGAACCCAACCTTCATTTTAGGACTGTTAAAAATTTTATCAAAGGATGACTCGATTCGACAAATCCTTCAAAAGTTAGCGTGGCTACAACATTCAGATAACCATACATCCATACATACATACATACATACAGTCATACATACAGGATACAGGCAGACAGACACCGACAAAATTTTATGATTTTCGGACTCTGTGAGTGCCGAAACGTAAAGATCTGTCAAAAACCAGAGATCGAAAATTTGGACGATTACATTACACTCTCATGAATGATAATGTAAAAATACGAATGTTCAACAAAATAATTGAATTCTCAATCAAAATAAATTAATTTTCAACCAAGCAATTAAAAAATTTTTTACAATAAAAATGGTCTGTAAATCTTTCAGATTTTTTACGACACTTGATTTTTTTTAAATTTGCTTTAAAAATTAATTTTTTAAACCCAAAAATTTATTCATAATTTTCCTATTAATCTCAAGAAAAGTTTTTGAGTTTTTGGAACTTTTCGAAATTCCTAAAAAGCTTCGAAATTTTTGTTTGAAATCTTCAAGAACATAAATTTTCTTTAACGTTTTTAAAAATATTTTAAAATTACAATTTAGTTTGAACCTTTTCTAAACTTCTAATTTCTAAACGTTCTAAATATCTTTTAAAATTATTCGAATTTATCTTAAAATTCTAGACAAACTTCTTAAGCTTCTAAATATCTTTTAAAATGATTAGTATTTTTCTCAAATTCAAAGAAAATCTGTATGATAAAAAATTGCACTAAAATCTTCCAGAATCTTTTTTTAACAATTTCGTAAATCTTTTCAAATGTTTGTAAATATTCCTTTTAAATTGATTTAAAAAAATAAAAACATTTTAGAAATTTTCTTAGAAATCTTGAGGGCTTTTTATTTTCTTGCAATTTTTCAAAATTCTTAGAAAGCTTCTAAACTTTTTGTTCGAAACCTTCAATAATCTAAATTTTGTTTTAGATTTTTTAAAACCATTAAAAGTTTTGAATTACTTTCGAATCTTTTTAAAACTTCTAAATACCTCTTACTCTTAAACTTACTTAAAAATTTTCTAGACTTTTGCAATCTTCCAAATTAAAAACTTTGGCTTTAAAATCTCCTACATTCTTTTTGAAATTTTCAAAAATCTACATTTTGTTTGAAATGTTTTGAAATCTTCTCAAGATTTTAATTATTTTCGAATCTTTTCAAAACTTCTAAGTATCTTTTAAAATAATTAAATTCTTCTACGAATTTTTTAAATCATGTAACATAAATAAAAAATGGCCTTAAAAAATTCTAAATTCTTTTTCGAAATATTTTGAAATGTTACAATTAATCCTTCAACATAAAACCTAAATCATTACAAAAAAATGTCAGAAAGCTTATTGTCGTTATCGGTAATTTCTTTTCACCATTACCGACAGTGTATAACTGTATTAACTTCGCAAATTAACTGATAAAGTTTTAAAATTGTAGTGTGGTAGCAAAATGTTAAGAAGAGAATTGTTTCTCATTATATACATGGCCATTACATACCCTGTGACCTTAGAAAGCGGCACTTACGAGGGCACTTAAGGTCAGCTCCACCGGCATGAAAAATGCGGCCAAATCCACGCCTTTGTTATATGTATAAAATATCATATGAATCATGAAGGAGAGTGACTTTTACAGAAAAAACAGAAGTGAGTTTTTGTTGCGGGTAATTTTCAAGTAGATAAAGTTGAATTTTTTCGCATCTAAATAAAACAAGATTCAATACAGTTGACATGGTAACTATTTTCAATGTGGTGGGTAAATCTTAACACGTAAAGTTAATGTTTGTTCCAGATAAAGATTACTCTGAAATGGCTGTAAAGATTACATTTGGTTTTTTCTATGTGGTTGACTCTCACTAAACACATATGCTCGTCAATAAAGTCCCTTTTCTTCCCATTGGTACATAAGATGTGGGCGTCCACATGAAAAGGATACGGCCAGCATGGTGTTACGTATAGAGGCATATAGCCGGATGAATTTCCGACATTTTGAGCTGGAGACGAACTTTTGGTTATGAAAACTGGTTTCAGGGGCATTTTTGAATTTTGAACTTCTAACAACCGCTTTTTGAGAACAACGCATCGAAAGTTGACGAGTGCCATAAACGCAAGTGTTACACTTTTTTTTTAATATGACATATGCTCACTTCCGGTTTCTTTTGAGACATGAGTATAGTGCTAATAGATTCAGTATGGATCCTAGTATCATCCCGTACTGAAATCAGAAAATAATAATTTTGACCTTAGCTTAGTAAAAAGCGAAAATCTCCAAGGCCAACGTATATAATACGTATTAAAGACAAGTTCTTCGCACTCATTTTAAAAAGTGCAAATAAGGGCAGTGTCGGAAGCAAGAATGAAAACCGATTTTCTTTAAATTAACGGATGTAATAGGGGAGAGGCGGATAGAGCGGTGCATCGGGAAATGCGGCGCGGTCGATTTTACAAAAATCTATGTATCATGAACGAGTGATGTTAGGTTCAGTATATGCATTTAGGGATGCAAAATCAAATAGTGAACCAAATATTCTATTAAAGAATATTGTTCACTTTTTAAGCTGGTAAAGTTTGTTTTGTGTGGTTCGCGTCTATTATGACAGTAGCGAAAAAATCATAGAAGCTAAGTATTTTTCTCCCATTGTATTAAAACTTTGTTAACATTGATCTTCTGAATTTTCCGAGGGATGTCATGTGTCACAATTAGGTAAAGTTAGTTAACGTCTGACGACAATTTTAATGGTAAAATGTCAAAATGTTGAATATTGTATGTTTATGGTTTTGGATGCTAATCACTTCCAAAATAGAAAACACAATTTATTTTTTACACTGCAAATGAATATAGATATCTGATTTTACTTAAATTGTGCGTTCGATTATTAGAAAATTATTTTTAATTTGCAAACAGATAAAATGAATAGTGCGCGCCGCATTACCTGACAGCTAGGGTAAAATGACGCACGCAGATTTCTTTGAAAGATTTAATGATTAAGTATTTTTATCGATACAGATTCAATGTTTCATATGAATGAAGCAAAGCTCAGATATTTATCTACGTGTTATATATTTTGCCACTACATTATCGAAAATATTTTTCTATCTACCGATTCATATGTGTTATGCGCGCCCCATTATCCGCTTCCCCCTATCTCTCGTAACTGATCAAACAGCTGATACATGATTCAGTAAATTTGCACAAGTGAAATGAATTTTAAAGGAAGCAAAAATTTTTCTCTCTTTTTTATGAGACCACGTATACTCGATAACAAGGGAAGCATTTGGCAAACTGCCCGCATCGGACTTAATACCTAACATCGTGAGAGCATTTTATCGGGTTTTTGTGTGTTTCCCATTCAGGGTACTCTTCAGAGTACCCACGGGGTAGGTCGAGTCATTCCTTTCTGGTGAGCAAAATCAAGAATCAGAAAAGTCTTGAATTTCCTTTAATTGAAAAGAAAAAAATCGAATTGAATCTTGATTTAGTTATGCAATTTTTTACAAGGCGAATTTAAATTACCAATTCTTTTATAACATATACACTCAGCTCCCGATATAAGAACCCCCGGTTAAAAATATTCCTAGAACTGATGGCCACCACAGTTTCGTGATGAGAAGAGCCGCGGGGCCGAAAGAGAGCGGGGCTCAGTGACAAACGGTTCGAGGGCCGCACTCTCAGCGTGTTAGTTGCATCAGGTTGCGCCATGCGTCCAAACCCAACAGAAATTATGCATGTGGCATTGCCTGTTAACGCTTGGATTCCCTCGATTCAGGATCAAGGCCACTGCAAGCCATGTCCGAAACTGTTCTTATATCGAGAGTTGAATGTACATGATTTCAGTCCCTTTCGATACCTGTAAAGCGGAGCTTAATTAGTGCTTTTCAAGCATTGAGGCGTCAGAGGTTAATAATAAAAATTGTACATCTATGAGCTCACATTTTGAACTCACAAAAAGTGATCGTCAAAATATCAGTGGATTGTTTTAACAGATTGGACCAATTCGAAGTGATAAGTTATCACAAATTACTGATAAATTACCATAAATTACACAGTTATACCAAAAAAATATATTTTTCTGGCCTGGGGGTCAGACCATGTTTTTTTATATGTTTTTGGGGTCACTGAAACCAAATCCAAAGTCCATTTAACCCATCACGTCAGGTTTTTGACATAACCTGAAAAAGTCTTCACGGACACACAAAAATGAATAATAATTCTGGCCTGGGGTGAGGCCATTTTTACTATATGTTTCTGGGGTCGCCGAAACCGAATCCGCAGTTCATTTCACCCCATCATGTCAGGTTTCTGATATAACCTTAGAAGAATATTATAATCCGAACCCAATTGGCCTGTTATAGTTCCAAAAAAGAGAATAACTAAAATTCTATTTAGCTCTTATTTGTTATTCGTTATTTATAATTTTTAAGGTTATGTGGTTATTCGAATTTTAGGTTATAGGGTAACGAGGTTATGGGATCAAGGACTTAAGTGGTCGAATATTTATGGGGTTAAGAGATTATGAGGTTCAATATATTAGGTATAACGGGCTCATTGGGCTTGGATTATAAGATTTTTTAAGGCTATGTCAAAAATCTGACATGGTGGGGTGAAACGGACTTCGGATTCGATTTCAGCGACCCCAAAAACATATATTAAAAATAGCCTAACCCCCACACTGTAAAAAAAGTGGATGTAATATTACCACGTTGAACGTTGGAAACTTTTCGGGTCACCTGCAACGTAGTAGATCTGCGTATTTTTTGGTAAATTGAATATATATAATTTAAATTACAAAAGGCTTGTGATGTCACAACCAGCTGTCAAATCACAGTTCGTTTGTAATAACCTAAAAAACTCGGCTTGTCATATAATCCTACTCGCAAAATGCGCTTTCTTTGTAATGATTAATCATTTTCGTTTGTAAACAAAATGAGGAATTGGAATCATGATGGAAGAAATAAATAACAATTTAAATTGTATTTAAAAATATATGAGCGTTTAAATTATGCACGAATAATACTTTAGAGAACGAAATTTGTATTCGAAATAAATATTGCAAATTGCATTCAAGTTTCGCGAACTTTTTAAAATATAATAAATAATATATTAAGATTTTTATTATACACTGTCCTCAAGCAGAAAAAAAAAACAGTAAAAACGTTGATTTGCATCCGAATCATGCTTTTTTGCAATCACAATTTTTGTGCGTCCAGCGCACAAATCGGAAATTACAAAGTTGCCCCATATGACATTTCGCATGTAATTGAACCACTATCCACACATAACCTTACTAACATGTTGTCAAATGACAGTGCACTTGTTACATTGATTTCCATTTTGTGATTTTACAATCAACAGATAAATTTATAGGTCATTATTATTTTACCACGTTTAAGGTGACCCGAATAGTTTCCAACGTTCAACGTAGTAATTTCACCGAAGATTGTAATATTATCAATCTCATGTTTTATCACACTGATACAGGAAGTTAAATTACATATGCAATTGTGATTAGAAATTCCATTTGTAATTTTATCACGTGAAACACGGTAAATTTGATGAATTACGACAAGTTAAATTACAACTGATCGGTCTTTTTATTTTCACTTTTTTTACAGTGCAGGCCAGAATCATTTTTTATTTTTCTGTGGCTGTAATGACCTTTTCAGGTTATGTCAAGAACTGACGTGATGGGGTAAAATGGACTTCAAATTCGGTTTCAGCAACTCCAAAAACATCCAATAAACATGGTCTGACCCCCAGGCCGGAAACAAGATTTTTTTGTGTGGCTGTATTTATCGAAAATTTCCGGAAATGTTAGTAATTTTTTGAGACTCTGAATTTCCGTAAATTTCAGGAATTTCGAGACTTTTCAAAATTTCAAATATTACAACATTTTCAAAAAAAATTTTGTAACAATAGTCGAAAACAGAAACAACTTAGAGTCTTGATCGAGATTTAATTCATATTTTCGAAATGTTTTGTAATTTATATATTTACCGTAAATTTTCAAAATTTCCTAACTTCATATTCAAATAACAATAAAGTTTTCGAAATTCCTCTATATGAACAAAAATCATGTATGTGTTACAAAAATCATAAATCATGCATTTGTTATCAAAAAAATTTCGGCCAGGAGACCTGATTTCTTGTTAAAGGTCAAATTTTCAAACTGTTAAATTCGTACGAAGAATTAAGCCATTGCCATCAGTAATAATTAGAGTATTTATGACGTCAATTATTCATTAAATCATGAAATCCGGCTCCGTTAGGGAATATATAAAGTGTGTGAGTACATGTTTTAATTTTTCATGTGATTTTGGTTCCAATATTTGAAATAATCATTTAACAGTCATTAATTTCAAAATGATTGCTTATTTTATTTTAGCCTTAGGCATGGACGGATAGAAAAACGACAATTGAATTTAAAACATTATCTTTTAGGCTAATTCAGGTTCTCAGGGACTTATTGAAACGTTACACATGCCAAAATGTTTCTTAAGGTATTTACTTGAAGATAGAGTTGCTAACTTTTGTTCGTTCTCATAAATTGCAAACAAAAATTGCAAATAATGGAGTCAGCATCTCGCAGTGGGCTTCAGGTCCGATTTTTTAATTTTACTCTGTGGAATTTATTATTTAAACAAATAAAATGTCAAAATTTGACATTTTGCGAATATTATTTTTTTCTCCGAAGAAGAGACTTAAGAGAAGTCGCTCTTTTCAGAATTATTGCAGATATACATGGAAAATAACTATTAGTTAACAACTACCATTATCATAAATATTCTAATAAACCAATTTTGTTTCGAAGTATTGTTTTTCTTATCAATCGACTTTGAAATTAATTCTAAATTATAAAATATAGCTACAGAAATATATAAATTTTGGATATTTGTATTATTAATAACAATAATATAAACAAGTAAACAAATTTAGCGTTTCCCATAGTGAAAATATGATTCTTTCTGCTAAATCATGTTGCAGCTATCTCAGTGGTTATATTTCATCAAGAAAGTGTGGCACCAACTCACAATTGTTATTGTTATTTAAAATATTTTTAATGAACAGTTATCTGTAGCAATTTTACGCCTATGCTATACTATAATATTCTATGAGAAAAATTTCTTCCTTCATTGAATCTTATTATGTGTACTATAATTCGTGAAAAGTGAATATACTTGGATGTGCAACAGGCAGGGGAATTTTTACGACTTGGTGCAAATGTACTATTATCATAGAAAGTTCATTAAGCTTCTTGCCTTCTTTTGTAATATTTTAAATACCCATTTTTACAGCAGAGATTTAATTTAAAAAATTTGTAATTACTTTTTTTAATTAACGTCTTTAAGAACACCACTTTTTTGTAATAGCGATAGAATTTATCAAAGCCTTCTACGTAGCTTTGAGTACATTTTTAAGTGCCCAAAGAATTTTTGAGCTTTTGACAATTAGTAAGCACAAACGTTAGAGGAAAAACGTGACTAAAGTGCTTTAGTCCGAGCTTTATCGCATTAGTTTGTAAAGTTGAAGCTTCCTCTTTTACTTATTGGTCCCGTGCTGCGTGCATAAAATCCTTGTATTTAATACTGTAAGTCGATAGGGGTTTTTTTCATCGACTGAGGTCGGCTGCTAGTTTCAAGCTTATTAGAGAGTGAGCAAATCGAGACTTAACTTAATTGCTTACTTAGAAGAATCGACTAATTATATATATATAACTCAGGAGAACTCATTCAATCATTGGGAAATTAGTCTCTTTTCAAAGGAGCGAAACTTTATTTAAAGAGCAAATATTGATCAATTCCAATATCAATTAAAATGTCTAAATTAGAAATATCTTTAGACTAATATACCTATTTCTATTAAATTAATATAGCTTCTTCAGATATTAAGAATGCATCTGAAGTTTATTGGATGTTGGAGAAAAATTAAATTACGCGGAGATGTCTTGTTGGAGTAGAAAAGGTAAAATAAAATCAAATTGTTCGAGATATCAATGAATTTTCATTACTATAGAAATACCTTCTGGAAAATCCATTTTGCCATTCTGAATATTTTTCAAAGCGGTACAAACTTCATAGAACAAAAGGAAGGTTCTATTATTATGTCTGGAACTCCACGTCATTGAACGTGCCACAATGAAGAGATCCATTCCTGCGGCAAATCGGAACTTTTGGAATGAATGTTGTACAATGTGCAATGTACAATATACACTGAACAAAAGCTATTTGCAATTTGGGATAAAACAAATTGATTCAGTTCAGCTTGTAGTGTGCTTCTTGCATTATCTCCTCCGCAATTTAGAGAGACAAACTTTTTAAACGAATATTTTTAATGAAATCAAATTTACCAACTGTTTGTATAATTTGGTATAATTAATATCGGTTTCGATACGTATAATAATATATTTCTGTTTATTGAAGTGAACACAATTTTATTCGACGTATCCCAATATCATAATCCATTTGATATACATAAATATAAATCTGAGGGGAAATATGAAAAATGAAAATATTCATGAAACAAACATTTTTTTAGTGCTATAAATAATTTATGCAATTATTTAACGTATTAAATCTATGGTATTTAAAAACTTGAAGATTATTCTTGTTTTGAGTAATTTAAGTAGTGTGGAAAATAGAAAAGAAGAATAGCAAATTTTTGAAGTACCACATTATATTGGCAAAATTAATTGATTAAAAACAGAATTAACGGAATTTTATAAAAATTTTCATTAATTTTTTCTACTGCCTAGCCATGATATAATTTAATAAAATCCACATTTTAGTTTTTTCTATATTAAATCTATTTCTTTTTTTCCAATTTAGGCTTCCAAAATTAGAGTTCAGCATTCATGATAAAAGTATAAATAGAAATTTCGTTCAATAGAAATAATACTTTGAATGAAGAACTATTTGAAATTTAAGTTATTTCAATTAAATTATTATACTTTTATTATCAATCAATGTCAAAACCTACATAGATTGACTTAAAAATTGAGGAATTTTTAAAATGGTTTATGAAATCAAGAAATGTATAACTGATTGCTAGTTTTAACCATTTTTGGAAGAGATACTGAAGCTTTCTTTAGAACAAAAATAGTTTGAATGAAAGTTTTTACTTCGTTTTTCGTGCTTTTACTTTCTGTGTAGGAAAAAGTTGAACTTTTTATTCAATCTCTCTCAAGTGCTGATTTATTCCTTGGAAAATTGAAAGATTCTTTACAACTTTGATTGGATTTTATTAAAATCATAATTAATTATTGAAGAAAAAATTTACTTACAAAACTATTAACTGTAAGATTCCTGAATGAAATTTACATAATAAAATAGTTTAAAACAAAGCGAAATGGAGTCTTTCAAAGAATAAATCTGCTATTAATCATTAGAATTTTATAATACTTTCAGCTTTTGCCTCCAAAGGAATCTCAAACATTAAAATTTCAAAAGAATCTTGTTAAATAAAAAATGTTAACTTGAGCTAGTTTTTTTTAACTCTACGCTTAGATTTTTGCTTCAAAATTCTCAGATATTAATAATCAATCTATTTTCGCGAGTTGAGTTTTCGTATAAAATGGAAAATATTGTAAGAGCAATTAAAATTTCTAGTATTATGATATATTTTCATTTAGGTCTATCAGTGGAATCACAATCTCACTTCAAACTAGTTAAAATCAATGCAAATTAGATCTTAAAATGTAATATGAAAATTAAAATTAATATATCTCAAGTTCACCATTTGTAAATTCAGTTTTTCAAATTTATAGTGATAGTAATACGTCACTTTTATTAATGAAGAAATAGTTTGACTTTAGTTTTAATTATTCTGGATCTTTAGGAAATTAATATAATTTCTTAATCAATTTGTCATTTCTAAATCCATATTTTCAACGAGTGATACAAACTTCTCAATTTACCTATTGATAAAAATCATGCAACAATTAGCTGTTATTTCTTTAGAAATGAAATATTAACTTGTAATTCGTACAGAAAAAATAATAATTTTTTTTAGTGACGTTTTTAATATACGAATTTCTAATTTTTATTTAGGGGATTTAAATATAATAACTAATTTTTTCAAACAGATGTCTTTGAGGTGCTACTTGCATTAGCTGCATAATATAAATGTCGTATTGCATATATCGAAGTCTCTAAACCAAGAAAAATAGCATGGGAGACTGAATTTCTAGTTATATGTTGCTTATTTCTTTCCCTCAAGATAATCTTGTATTTCACCTTCAACTTCTGTCTTCATGTCTGTATTCAGTATTTCATGGAGTTCAGAGTTGTGCATTATGCATTGGTACAATATATTGCTCATCTACTTTACCCAACGAAGATGAATCTTACTTGTGAGGCATCTCCTTCTTTTCTTACTTATTCTTACTTTTCCTTATTTATTCTTACTTTTTATTACTTTTTCGTACTTCTTCTTTCAAGTAGATATACATATTACAAGAAGAACCTTTTTACATTCTTATCAGAGTAGGTATTAGATTTGCGTAAAACTTG
>CAKNWW010204689.1:0-14759 GCA_932074435.1 Andricus kollari
TACCGTAATTTACGGAAATTTTTCATAAATTTCCGGTATTTCATGGCAACTTTTGAAAATGAATTTTGGGTAATTTATGGTAAGTTACTATATTTACTGATAAAATTACCATAAAATACCGAAAATTTTTCGGGAATTTATGGAAATTTAAAAAAATAAATTTTGGATAATTTATGGTATGTCTCCATATTTACCGGTAAAATTACGATAAATGACCGAAAATTTCCATAAATTTCCGCAAAGGACCACGCACCAAATACATGGACAAAAAGGTCACGATGGAATTTTCTAAGTTTATGATATTTTTTAGTTTATGCTCTCCTGATCAAAAAATCCTTATGGCAAAAACTCAAATTATGGACAGTTTTTGCGTTACGACGATTTAAAAGTCAGATTTGGGTACATATTTTTACCTGTGGAGTGGAATATATCACAGACTTTATTCCACCCTTTGCATTACTTTCGTGTAAGTTTATGCAGAAAAAAAATTGCACGGACGAACAATGCGATGTAGTCGTGTTAGAAGTCATAAACGCTAAGCGTTCGGGTGATGCGCTAAGCGTTTAGGCAACGCGCAAAGCTTTCATATAATTGCATGTTATCGAGCTTCAAACGCGAAATTCAACTTTCATTATCAAGAGGCGTTTGATTGTCTGAATCGGTGATAAAAATAGCTAATTTACAAACGCATGACAAACGCTACTTGCGATTGAAATATTGCATCCGAAGTTCGCCGCAAAGCGGTTAAGTTGAATGGCCAGACAAAAGAATCGATACCCAGCGTTGCAATTGGGCACCGATCAACCAGTTTATATCAAGCACTGTAAAGTACCTTTTATAGAATTCTCCTTTCGTGCCAACGCTTCCATCCTACCTTCAACGCTAGGCGTTTAAAAAACGCAATCAGACAACATAATAAACTCCCAGCGTTGCTGTTTATCTTTGATTCGCCAGTTTAAGTCAAGCAGTCTACAATACTTTCCAAGGAATGTTTATCTCGTTCCAACGCTCCGACTTTAACTTCAACGCTAAGCGTAAAAGGTAAGTATGTACATCACAAAACCAACCCCCATCGGTGCTATTTTCGTAATTAAATGATTATTGCAGACTTGAACTGGCTTATCAGCGCCAAACAGCAACGCTGGGAGTTGATTTTGTTGTATGGGTGATTTCTTAAACGCTTAGCGTTGAAGTTAAAGTGGGAGCTTTGGAACGAGATAAGCATTCATTATTAAGTGTTTTAGACTGCTTGACTTAAACTGGCGACTCAAAACCGAACAGCAACGCTGGGAGTTTATTATGTTGTCTGAGTGCTTTTCTTAAACGCTTAGCGTTGAAGGGAGGATGGAAGCGTTGGCACTAAAGGTGAATTCTGTAAAAGGTACTTTAGAGTGCTTGACATAAACTGGTTGATCAGTGCCCAATTGCAACGCTGGGTATCCATTATTTTGTCGGGCCATTCAATTTAAGCGCTTTGCGACAAACTTTGGATGCAATCTTTCAATCGCAAGTAGCGTTTGTCATGCGTTTGTCAATTAGCTATTTTGATCACCGATTTAGACAATCAAACGTCTCTTGATAATAAAAATTGAATTTCGCGTTTGAAGCTCGATAACATGCAATTATATGAAAGCTTTGCGCGTTGCCTAAATGCTTAGCACATCGCCCAAACGCTTATCACTGCCAACGCGATTACATCGCATTGTTCGTCCGTGCAATTCTTTTTCTGCATAAACTTACACGAAAGCAGTGCAAAGGGTGGAAAAAATTCTGTGATATATTCCACTCCACAGGTGAAAATATGTACCCAAATCTGACTTTTAAATCGTCGTAGCGCAAAAACTGTGCATAATTTAAGTTTTTGCCATAAGGATTTTTCGATCAGGAGAGCATAAACCAAAAAAATATCACAAAATAAGAAAATTCCACCCGGACCTTTTTTCCCATGTATTTGGTGCGTGGTCCTTTATAGACATTTTTAAATTGAATCCGGCAATTTTTTTATTGAATTTTTGATCATTTGGAATAAGTTAACTTAAATTTTATGCTTCTTTATTCAAAATCTGATATGAATTGAAATAATGACTGTATTTCAAAAAATGTCTGAAATCATCCATTTCTTATAAAAATATCGTATGCACCAAGGGGGAGAGGCACTTTTTCTCCCCCTACACTCTAAAACCAGACTATTGAATGTCAAACGATTCCTTTCACTGTTAAAGGATTTTCCATTCAAAATTGGCAGGAGAGGAAATCCTTTCACAGTTAAAGGATTTTCCTTTCAAATGCTATTCTTTAACTGTGAAAGGATTTCCTTTGATCTTGAAGTGAAATCTCTTGTCGGACCAATGAAATAATAATTTGTACGTTAAAAAAAAACGTACTGTTTGATATTAGGTGAGGTTATGCAGATCAAAAATTGTTCTTTCAGTACACGTACCTTCCAAAGTTTTCGCGTCAACCTCGGATTGCTAATTTTTTGAATAAATCTATTTTCTACATAATTTCGCATGTTTTTTTACTTAAATTATGAATTAATAGATAAATCGTGTGCTAAACGATATTCACTCATGCGCAGGCGCACTTTCTCCGCTAGCCAAACAAAGAAATCCTTTAATAGTTAAAGGAATTCTTTTCAATGTAAAAAGAAATCGTTTTACAGTAAAACTACTTCCGTTTTGCATTTAACGGATAAGTCTTTGAACAGTGAAACGATTCTATTGAGGGGAAAAAGAAATCGTCTTAATTTCAAAGGACGCATTATGAAGGGAACGTAATTTTACTGTTAATAGACTTTTTCTTAGAGTGTAGGTGCATAATATACTATGATACGATGTTTGAAATATTTTGCGATGATGTTGTAGTAGGTACAAAATTAGGAGTATGGTGTCGTTTGGAGTTCGTCTCTAACCGCTGTTATTATTATTATGATTATTAATAAATTAGTTTCTATACGGGCGAACACTACCCATGCCCCCTTCCCCTTTCAGGCTTCGTACGTTCTAGACTTTTCCGCGTTATTAACGTACATAAACGTATGAACTGTCTAGACGTTTAGACTTTATCGATTGTTAAAGATTATATAGACCGTCCCGATGAAAATTGTGTTAACAATAATTTCTGAATATAGAGTCTATTAAGTATATTCTGCTGCGCTAGAGTTTCGTATTAGGGTCGTCCAACAATTCGACTTTCAATTTTTGGAGATTGATCCCCCCTAAATTGTTCGTTTTCCGAAAAAAGAAAATCCGTAATTTGAATTTTTTTAAACATGAACCCGTGACCCCGGGCTCTTGAAAATAACATGGTGGTTTAAATAGGAAAAGCTCGATTTACGAAAAAATTGAAAAAAGAAGTTAAAAGAAAAAATGTAAAAAAAAGTTTATATCAAATTAAACCTATCTAACCAAAACTCTGTTTCAAAAACTTAAAAAATAGTACTCTTAACATTCGTTAATTATGTTTAAATAATCGCGAAATATTCTTAAGAAAAAGATATTACTCTTAACATTCGTTAATTGTGTAATATTAATCTAAACATTTGTTAATTGCGTCATTAATTCCAGAAAATAATAACTTTTAACGATTTTTGAGCGAAAAAATTATTTAAATATTTACAAAATATGTTAACAAGAAGTACTACTCATGAAATTCATCAACTTTATATCACTTGTCCCGAAAAATAATCAATTTTCATGATATACAGAAAAAAAATTATTAAATAAATAATAATTCAAAATTATTTAAAAAATACTTGGAAACTTCTCACGTATCGCTAAAAAGTATTAATGTTTAAAAAATCCCGAAAAATACCGTCTTTAGCATTAATTTGATACAAAACTGCTAATTTGCATTTTTCGTGCATTTTCCGGGCACAATAAAAGGTTATTGGAGGGTCAAAATCAAAAGTTGTTGGGTGGAAATTATTCCTCAAAAGTTCTTCAAGAGGTGACTATACTTTAATTTATAAAAGGTTGATGACAAGTACGTCTTTTTTCCATTTTTTCTTAAATTGAGATTTTCCCATTTGAAACCTCATGTTAATTTTGAAAGCACGGGTTAACGTTAAATAGAAAAATGCGGTTTTTCTTTTTCCGGAAAACGGACAAATTGAGGAGGATCGACCATCAAAAATCAAAAGTCGAATTTGCACAGGTATAAATTTGGACCACCCGATCGTTTTTACAATCCAACAGCATTCGACCTACCCAATTTGTTGCAAAAATATCAAAGTAAAAGTTTACAGCTTTTTTTAAAAATGAACATCTATATGGAGTATTAAAAACGTTTTCTGACTTTCTACGGGCACTTTTCTCTTATATAGAAATATGACACTTTACCGACGTAGAAGATAGTTGATCCACTCTGTTTTTGGAAATCTTTGTGAAGATAGTTTTCTTCACAACAGTCAATAAGTGCCTTGTTACTTGCCATATAAATATATCATTTGAGGATGAAGCTTCTAATCATTTAAAAATCTCAGGAAAATCAAAAACGGAATTTAATGTCATTTAAAAAGTTTTTAAATCTTGCAAATAATTCGAACATTATTTGAGAAGGGTTCTGGCAAAAATTACTTAAGCAAATGTCGCATGGCCTACTATTTAACTGCAAATTCCAAAGCTGTATTCTTGTATGTGCAAAATTCCTAGAAAGTTTAACGATTTACTTGCCTATATGTCTTTTGAGGCTTAAATTTAGAATAATTCTTAAAGCTATTTTTGTTTATTAAAAAAGGTTAAAATCTTTTCGAAGAATCTCGTACTTCTAGTTAGGGGAAAGGAGCTGACACGTTGGCGCACTCAAAAGAAAAATTGAATTTAAATGATAATATACTACCATAAATAAGCCCCGGATTTTGCTTCAGCGCATCTAAATAAATATAGTTTATATTTTTCAGTCATTTGCTGTCGGTTTCCTAATACTGATCCCCCTTACAGAAAATTTTCCGTTTTTAACTTGAGACTTCGAAATATCTAAAAAAATATGCATCGTATGAAAAAAAATATCCGTATTAAAAACTTTTTATTTTCGAGGCGGAAAAACGACTTTGAACCAAATTTACCCCACCCTCCAGGAGGCATGCGGGGTAGGTTTTTTTTTCGCGAATCAAAAAAAATTTTCGAATAAAACTTGCGTATTTCATCAAGGAGAATCTGAGTCTGTGATACAAAATTGGGGTTCCCATTTGAAATTACAGAGTTACCCCCCCCCCTCTCTGCCTTCTGAGGGAGGGGGTAAATTTGTTCAAACTCGCTTTTCCCCCTTGAGAATAAAAAGTTTTTATTACGGATATTTTTTCACAGGATGCGTATTTTTTGAGATATTGCGATGTCTCAAGTTTAAAAAAAACACCTGGTATATTGGGTCTCGCAATTAATTTTTGACGGTTTCGTAAAGCTGATCCTTATCATGGTGGAATTTTCGGTTTTTAAGGGTGGTGTTTTGCCATTTAATAGAAAATAGTGTGGCGTGGAGCATTTCTGGCCACGGATTCGGGTTCAGCACGTCAAAATACATAAGAATTCATAGGTCTAGTGTTTGGTACAGCCCACTTCTTTTTCTTTGTATGCCTATGTTTTTAATACCACTAATTATTAAATTTTTTCACAGTTACGTTTCAAGATCCTTATGGCCATTCATACAGACATTTTTGTTTTAAAAAATTTCTCAGGTAAAATGATATCCTAAAATTTAATTATCAAAACAAAAGAATATATTCATTGTCCTAATTTATTACCCGCGTCTTTCAGCTAAGTTATCTACGGAAGCATACAAAAATGCAACTCCCTTGTGCATATCATACTTCTGCTGCCCTCTACCTATGAGTAGTGGACAATCTTTACGAAGACTGCATTATCCACGGGATCGATAACTCAGTGTTTCACCCTTGGAAAATTTCAGAATTTCATGGTTTCACGAAATTCCAGCTAAGGAGCGCTACTAGTCTCTTTACAAGGCACTGGCTATTTTCATTATTTACTATAAATTACCATCATCGTGAAGTTTCTTCTGTTCAAGGGAAATATATTTTTTAATGTTAATTCAAAACGTTTAATCATGTTTCGCGGCATATTTGATTTTGGTCTCACCAAAACACTACTTGTGAAAAAATTCCGCCGAGTACATAATTATTAATATTTTATATATTAATGTTCAAGATAATCAAAGTAGTGAAATCAAAAAATAAAACCAAGTATGAATAGTAGTAATTTAATAAATAAAACTATTTTTTGATCAATATTATAATTGATTATTATTATTATTCTTATGTTGCCACACTGATGTTTATTTTTTAAATAAAATAATATCACCGATTTTTTTTTATTTTGCCGAAATACCAATTTTTTTATCGAACAGAAAAAAATATTGACGAAATAAATTCATTGAACTAATGGCTTTTATCAAAAACACTTTTATTTATTAAATTTCTACTATTCGTACTTGGCTTTATCTTTTGTTTTCATAACCTTGATTCACTTGAACATAAATCATTAAAATATTAATATTTATGTACTTGGCGGAATTTTTTCACACGCAGTGTTTTTGGCGTGATAAATTAATATGAAATCATGAAGGAACTATTCATAAACTATATCACGATATTTTGTATGCAAAACTCTTCTGAATTTTATGCTTTTAAAATAAAAAAATGAAACAATTTCCAAACAGTAGCTTTAAGAATAAAATAACTTAGAATTGAAAGTTTCGAAAATTAGGCAATCTCGAAACGTGAATCACTTAAAATTTCGTTCCTTTATACTCGGTTATACATAAAAAAATGTAAGAATTTTTATTAAGAAACTTTTAAAATAAAAAAACTGTACTCCTAATGATGCAAAACTGAAAACTTTCTTTAATCGGAATCATCCAAATTTTAAAGATGATAATAGTATATTATGCAACATGTGCATAAAATGCGGTTTTACACACGCGATCACTACAAGTGGATAAATCATACACACGTGTTGCATACGATATTTTTTGTCACTGTGTGCGTAAAATGACGGCCCGACGCCACGGCTATGTGACGACACAGCTGAACCAGCCTAATATGTTATACTTATCACGGAGATAGAAACACATAGTGCGGGTCTTTTACACCCTCGTCATAGTCTTTAGTTTATTATAGTGCTCCTATTTTATGGTCACCGTTAAGCAACTCAACAATTATTCACTACATATTACCTCATAGATTTGAATTTGGCAACGGAAAATAGTAATAGAACGATACCAAAATTGTTTCATTTTAACCACACTCTATGATTATAAGCCGTTTTACGCACTAATATGGGTGTGTAAGAAAGCATTTTACGAACACTGTGTCGAAAAAAAAATAGAATTTTTCACTAAAAAGTTATGAGACTAAAGACTTGTATTTTTCTATTTTCAAATGCAAAAAAATTGAAGTAGAAAAATGGCGAAGTTATGAATTATCATATACCTGCGCTTATTATTATTATTAGTTGGGTTGATACCGTAACAGCCCCTGACGCTTGGGTAATCCCGTTAGGTCCCCTTGTGAGCCTAAGCGTGACCCCAAAGCCCTCTCCATAAAGAGAGGACCGCAGCCACGCTGTTGGCTGATATCTCCGACTCACTGATGCAGTAACTGCCAGTAAGTATTAGACGTTTCCCCGCAATCGCAGGGCAGTGACAAAGGATGTGAGTAGCTGTCTCATCCTCCATTCCGCACAGACGACAGAGAGGACTTTCCGCAAGCCCTATCTTATGCCTGTGATATCTGAGATTCCCATGTCCTATAAACATTTCTGTTAGGACTTTGATCTCTTTTCTCCCGAGCTTGAGTATTTCCCTTGCTCGGTTAAAATTAAGCTTTGAGCCCAAGAGTGTTTTGGCCTGTCTGCAACCAGTGACCAAATTCCACTCATTCTGATGTTCCTCAGTCAGCCCACTGTTAATTTCTTCAGTGACTGACCTACTGGAAATACCTACAACTGGCTCAGGTCCAATAAAGTTTCTTCCTGCTGCTAGTTTGGCTAGCATATCCGATATCTCATTGCCCTTGATACCGCTGTGTCCAGGGATC
The DNA here is from genome assembly GCA_932074435.1 of Andricus kollari. Lineage (NCBI taxonomy): Eukaryota > Metazoa > Arthropoda > Insecta > Hymenoptera > Cynipidae > Andricus > Andricus kollari. Next base: position 8,051 of record CAKNWW010204689.1, read on the forward strand.
CATAGCAGAGTAACTCGGTTTTCCGTCGCTGGCATATTTAGTGTCTCAAAGCACTCCCATACTAATAGCGACGTGGTCGTTGTTCCATTCAAGGGCAATATAGCAAGCCTGCTATCTGAGCAGATACGGATGTTTCTTTTGTTGTCATACTCCTTTGCCTTGTAGGTGCACTGGAGTATGGCCATAATCTCAGATTGTAGAACTGTGGCGTGGGACCCTCCTAACTCGATTGTGAAGCCCATTCCATTCCTTCTACGGCATACACCGGCTCATGCATTCTCCTCGTTCCTGGAGCCATCTGTAAACCAGTTGTCCCCATCACTGGGTAGGTGTGCGTCGCCGTTAACCCATTCCTCTTTCGTGGATAGGCTAACTCGATACTTCTTGTCGAAGAGATAGCGAGTGACCATTTTGTCCCTGGGCATGTTCAGGGTCGGCCTCCTCGCGATGTCGACTGGGATCTTCACTGCTGTCGAGATCCTTCAGTCATTTACCAAGTTTATTCTCCAGGCCGCTTTGGCGGCCACGGCCTTGATGGTGAGTTGAAGGGGCTCCAACCCTGTTAGTGCCCCCAGTGCCTTCGTGGGTGACGACTTCGAGGCACCAGTGATGCCTCTCAAAATCAGTCCCCTGATCCTTTCCAGTCCAGACTTCACAGTGGACAGCTCGACCCTGCTCCACCAGACCACCGCCGCATAGGTTAGCCTGGGTCGCAAGATCGCTGTGTAGATCCACATGAGGGTCTCCGTCTTCAAGCCCCAGCTTTTCCCTATGGCTCATTCCATAACAGCTTCTTATCCAGAATTACTCCTAGGTATTTAGCTCGTTCTTTGATTTCTAGTTGTTGTCCTCCACGTTCGAGTGTACTCGTGGTTCCCCACTTATACCTTCTCGTGAAAAAACCGCGTCTGTCTTACTTGGATTGACCGACAGTCCAGTTTTCTTACACCATGAATCCACTACCATCAGTGCTTGCTGCATTACTCCGAAGAGCGCATGCAGATGCTGGCCACGCGCGATAACTAGTATATCGTTCGCATAGCCTATGACGTGGTGACCCTTAGTCGTGGTTAGATTCCTGTTGGCCAACATATGGCACGTCCATTCCACGACTACAGTAGGCACACCATGTGTGATCAAATCACCTCTCCAGAGGTGTTGTTAAAGGCTCCTTCGATGTCGATAAAGGTTCCAATCGCGAGGCCTTTCTCTTTCAGTTGTCCTTCAATTAGGTTTACTGCTCCGCTTAGGGCCGTCTCCGTCAAATGACCAGCCCTATAGGCGTGTTGCTCTTTGTGAAGTGGCCTCCTTGACAAGACCTTGTCGCGGATATATCTATCTACAAGTCTTTCCATTGTTTTTAGTAGGAAAGATCTTATGCTGATGGGACGGAAATCCTTGGGTAAGGTATAACCGATCCTACCTGCTTTGGGTATAAAGACTACTCTCGTACCCCTCCATGCCGCCGGGACGTGTCCCAACGTAAGACTAGCCATAGCAAGTCTCACTAGCGGCCCTATGATGAACTCTCCAGCCCTCTGTAAGAGGGCTGGATAAATTACATCTGGGCCAGGAGACTTGTAAGGGCTGAAGGACTTCAGGGCTCACCTAAGCCTGGCAGGGGTGACAATCTCGTTGGCAAGCCGCCGTTTCGGGCCCAGTTGGGCCGCAGGCGACTTTGGTTGCCTCAGAGGTGCTGTCCCCACTTCTCCAAACCTTGAAAAGCCCGGGAAATGTGCCTTGATCAGGTGAGCCAAGGTGTCCCCGCCCGACTCCGAGTAACCCCCACCGGGCAATTTAAGAGTGCCGAGAATAGCATCCGGATTTCGAGAAAGCAGCTTATGTAGTCTAGCCGCTGCAGCTCCCTTCTCGATGTCTGTGCAAAATTTGGTCCAGCTCTCTTGCTTTGCCTTACGTATTGCACCCCTGTATTCATCCCTCATCGTTGTGAATGATGTCCATAGTTCCTTCGTTTTGCAATTACTAGTACGTCTGAACCTCTCTGTGGTTTCCCTGCGAAGCTCTTTGAGTTTCCCATTCCACTAGTGTGTCTCCCCAGCCTTTCGGACTCTTGTAGGTCGACAATTACTTTCATAAGTAGCTTTGATGGCTTCCGTGAAAGTGTTGGCTGCCATCTCCAGAGTATCCACGTCGCGAATTGACTTGGGAACCTCTGAAAGTGCAAATCTCAGCTCCGTGGAAAACTGATCCCAGTCCGTTCTTCTTGGATTTCTGACCCATTTAGGGTTAGCGGGTACAATGGATTCCAACACGAACTCTCTCTGTGAGTGATCTGATAGAGAGGGTTCATCTGAGACTCTTCACCTCTTGATGTTATCTCTAAAACTGCTGGTGCAGAGAGTGATGGCAATGACTTCATCCCTGACCGAGTTACGGAACGCCGGGGTGTTCCCCGTGTTAAGAATATCTTAATCGGTGGCGATTAGGTATTCCAGTAGGTCATTTCCTCTTGAGTTGACGTCCGTGCTGCCCCACAAAGTATGGTGGGAATTAGCATCGCATCCCAACAGTAGAGCAATACCCCTTACCTTGCAATATTCTACCAGTGTACATACCTCCACTGTTGGGTTAGTTTCGCTGTCATACGGAAAGTAAGCCGATCCCAGAACTAGCCTTCCTATTCCTTTGAGATCCATGGCTATCACTATCAGGTCTCTCGAACATAGCTCAAGCAGCGGGACAGCGTTTACTCCCTTCGTCAGTATGCAGGCCCTTGGTTTGGCCGCCTTGGGGTCCCTGTAACAAAAAAGACCAGCCCCCCCTAAAACCCCTTATGGTATCTCGAACTAACCAAGGTTCTTGGATTAGCGAGATACCTGTGTGCCTCGCAGCCATGCCCCTCTGTAAAACTGCAGAGGCGCCTTTGCTGTGATGCAAGTTAATCTGGGTAATGGTGAGACCAGGAGCAGTCATTTAGGTCTGCTCCCGATCTTCCTGTGTCTCAACAGGCCCCTCCTGTCCCTGGCCGGCAACCCTAAAGTTGACCTGCCGCAAGAGCCCTCGTCTGGGACTCTGGAATCTGCACAACTAGGAGATGCTTGGTGCCTCCTGCTGTGTCCTCTTCCTGAGGCCTATCGTGCCTGACGATTTGCCAGGAGGTTGTCTTAAGTGAGGGGTTGAAGCCCTCCAGCCGTTGGAGTTCTTCAGACGGGTCTTACGGTTTACCTGGGAACCACGCCGTAGCTCTCACCATCTTTTGGAGCAACTCAACCCTACCCACCTTAAGCGCTGCACCTTCCCACGGCTTTGTCTCGACCACTGCTTTGAGTAGCAAAGCTTTAGTCGCTAGGTCGGCTGCCAAAAATACGAAGACTCCTCCCCTGCAAAAGGAGGTCACGAATCTTGGACACTGACCTGGGGACACTCTTTTGAGCGCCCTTCAGGTAGCCTCCCTGAAGAGCTCATACTGCTCAGTAGTGAGCATTGAGTCCGGGTAATTGCCATCGGCCACCATCATCGACAGGGGGTTAGTCCTCTGAGCGGCCGTCAAACCAGCTCCCGACGAATCTCTGTTCGTCGGCTGCTAGGCCGCTTTGTGCCTCTACAGAGTCTTAGCCACCCCTGGTGGGGTGTCCTCTGAGCCCCTACCTCTCTTCTGGGCCTCAGTGCTGGATGTCGGCACTGTGGCTGCTGACTGACCGTCAGTCCCTCAGCTCCCGGGGGAGCTGGGGGCACAGCTGCCTCCTGAATTAGGCTTGCCTGAGAGACAGATGGAGAAGAAAGGGTTATGTTAGACCCTTTAAGGCCCAACCCCTCTGCCCCCTCCGCCAACTCACTTCCTCCTTCCTTCGTCGTTTGTTTTGGTTTTTCGTGTTCCATGTTGTTCCCACGAGAAGCTAGGGAAATACAAGGTCTGCCCCTGCAGAGCCCCGCAGGCAGGGGTAAGACTGAATACTCGAGAAGGTCGTCCGGTGTCCCCGAGAGGCCGTTAGGACACCTTCGTAACCCCTAGGTGCCAAAGTGCCACAAGCACGATCACTCTACGCTCATGGCTTAGGGGGGTGGTCACATTGAGTGAGACACCCAATGTTCAAGTATCCGCTTACAGATCACCATAACAAACGGAGGGCTGTTTCTTGAACGCAACGCGGGCCGCAGGTATTTCCTGTCCCGATTACAAAGCTGTAAATCGGTCCGGGAGGGGCCTCGACCTAGGGATCCAGACGGCCCGTGTTAGCTAGGCTCTTTCAACCTTCTACCATACCGTAACCACGCATACCAGGAGAGCCCGTTTATAGGGTTCCTTTTCCTCTCATCCAGGAGAGCCCGTTTATAGGGATCCTTTCATTCATATCCATACGCATGCAGGCTGAGGTCCTTTTGACCCCAAAGCACCGCACGCTTAAGCCTCCCCACCAACTACAAGGTGTTACAGCCCCTAGGGGAGGTACCTGCACTTACCAAAAAACAATTTTTTTTATCATAAAATCAGATTTTGAAGATGTATGAAAAACTTCGGATATTACACTTTTTTTAGTTCCACTAGAACTACAGTGTCTACTATGTCTCGTGGTAATTACATTCGGTTTTTTTATAACACAGTGTATTTAAAAGTTTCTTTTAATCATTTGAACACAGTTTGAGGTCCAGTTTTATGCCTTTGAACCACCCTTAATAAGAAAATGATAAAATATGGTAATTTTGCGTAAAGTGAGTAACTTGCTTTACAAGGATATCGGAAAATGAGTCTGGTACTTATTAAAATGCAATATTACCTAAAGAAAACTAATACAAACTATAGTACAATTCTTAGAGTTAAAAAATAACGCACTTTAAAGGATAGAAACCTCAATTCTGTTTTTTTTTTAAGATGCAACTCTTAACCCTCAAAGCCTACACTTCCTGAATCAAATTCACGTATAGGATAAATCTTTTTAAAACTATAGCTAAAAGTCTCACAAAAATGAATATTTTAAAATTAATAAGATGCATTCAACACTTAATATAAATACTTTCACAAAACTGAAACAACTTTTCAGTAAAAACGGGGAGCCGAAAATATCGTCCGGGTGTGATACACCCAGTCTAGGCTGAGAGGGTTAAGATACTTAGGGTTTTAAATAAACCTACACTCAAAGAATAAAGTCCCAGCCTCATTTTGTATCATCCTAGTAAGATATTTTTCAGCAAGCTTTGTTTAAAGGCCTGAAAGTGAAACTTAAATTGTCGTTAAATTATCCGGTGCGGACATCGCCAAGTTACTTCCCGTTTCCATGCTTGGGCCCCCAGACGCGTTTTAGTTTGTATTTCTTAGTGGGTCAAGCTTGAGCCAACAACGGGTTTGGTTACCGTTGGCGCACTTATTATAACTTATTAATAACTATAAAATGCATCAAAATATTGAAAATTATTTTAAATTTATGCTTGTAATAAAAAAGATATTACTTTCTTTATTTTTAAAATCGATCATTTAATTTTTAGGAGTATAAATCAATCAGTATTTTAACTTTCACTTCATAATTCTATTTTGTCATCAAAGAATTATTTTTAATAACCCGAACGTCGAGACCACTTTCAGAGCGACAAGCCAGTGTCGATCAGTGTCATGGATGTCATCTTTTTGGCATTTCCAATTAAAACATATTTTTATGATTAGCTTCAACTGCTTGTCGATATTTGGAACATGCGTGGAGAGTGACGTGCATGAATAGATCATAGTGGATAGTGATTTAATTTTTTGTTTTAGATTTTCCACGGCAAGATGCTTTCGTACTTGTATGAAAGAAAAAAAAGCTTTTTTAAGAATTAAATGGCGTCGAATCGATAGTAAACTAGGGTCAAGCCTGGGCCGGGCTCGGCGATCTACCCTGGCTATCAACGCAGGTTCTGCCCGGATTTAACGTTTTATTCCAGCCTGACCCAGAATGGATTAACAGGCCAGGGCCTGGTTTTTCCAGGCTAGGCCAGAATTGTAAAAGTAGCAAAATATCCTTCTGGGTGGTAGCTTTAAAAGTTTGAGGGTAGTTTTCTATCAATGGGACACATTTACGCTTTCACAAGAACCTTTCGAATCATTCAAGGCAAAACATATTTAAGAAATATGAAAGAAGCACATAATAAATCTAGACTTCCAATAAAGGGTGGTTTTGGTTACTTCTAAGGGTAGTATTCTAAATATTTTTAGGGTAAAATGCTATTCAGTGGTGCTTACAATAATTTTATTAGTATACTTATTCCTTTCACTTCTCCTGCGGCCTGCTAGGGAGGCTGCCGAATGGCAGAGTGGGTGAGGATCACTTTGCCTGATCAACAAAGGACGTCATTTACTGTGTGATAGGTACGCCTGGCACCTGAGAGGTATAATTTCAGAATGTTGGTAACAACGAAACCCACCGAGATCCAAAAACACTCGACGAAAATGGCCGGATTCGGAGTACTGCCTTCAGAATAAACACGGGTGTGGCTTTATAGTTTGAGCGCCAGGGGGGGGGGCACCTCGCGGAACCTTCCGCCCACATTACAACTAACTAACTATTGCTCTTACTTAAGTCATTATTGTCATTTTTACACACACACACACACACACATACATACACACACATACATAAACAAATATATTTATTAACACTTTTTAGCGCTTAAAGGCCTTGGACCACGTGTTAAATCTTTTTATTGAATTTATAAAGAAATTAAAAATTATGTTTACACCAAATAAAAGAAAATAGGGGGAAGGGGGTGAAAAAAAAAA
>CAKNWW010204692.1:0-14191 GCA_932074435.1 Andricus kollari
AAAATTATCTGGAAGCAAAGATAGAGACATTAATCTTGAAAAGGCCTAATTAAAACACTAAAAAATACATATAGTTGGTAAGAAAATTTTTTCAAAAACATAGAAATTTGGGAGTCAGAAAGGACATGGGACATAGAACAAGTCTGTATTTACAACCTTGTGTATCCCTTCTTGTTTAAACTAATATAAGAGTTCTTTCTATTTCGTTATTTTTTTAAATTCTTATAAGTTTGATACATAATATTTTATTCTGTTCATGTTGCAAACCATTTCTGCCAGATTTTCACAGTTCTAGTACTATTTCAAGGTGTCTAGTAAGCATGCAATTTGAAATTCCCGTTTTATTCCCGACCAAATTTTCCCCCTCGAATACATAACATATACAACAGGTCGCAAGGTATCAAAATTTTCTATAAAATACTTGAGCATAAAGTCATTTGTGATTTTTTAAATAAGATATTCTATTCTATATTCTATAAGTGCAAATTTCAATATTGTAATGATTTGATAAGTAACAAATCAAACCTTTTCTTCGACCGACGATGCTTAAGAATTTTAAATTGTGAATTTTTTATGTCTTACGGTCCACATAAAAATTAAATAAAAAATGGGCCAAAAACATCTTTCCAACTCAAAATTTATTAATTAAAAATTCTTTTCTCCATCCTTTTAGTTTTTTGAAATTTAGAGATCAAATTGTATTTTAAATTAAGTACAATAAATTTATTTACATTTTTTTGAATATGTGTTGAAAATAAGGCATTGTTTCTGCACCTTATTCAGAAAGTACGCTGTTCTTTAAGAAAAACTAATTTTTCATTGGTATGTATCCAATCTCCAATTTGTTGTCTTGTGACAGCTCCTTAACTCTCAAAGATGTAGGAATAATAACCCATAGTGTCCAAAAGTTGTTGACTTGTTGTATTGTAATGATTTGATAAGTAACAAATCAATCCTTTTCTTCGACCGACGATGTTTAAGAATTTTAAATTGTGAATTTTGTATGTTTACGGTCACACATAAAAATTAAATAAAAAATATGCCAAAAACATCTTTCCAACTCAAAATTTATTAATTAAAAACTCCTTTCTTCATGCTTTTAGTTATTTGAAATTTAGAGATCAAATTATAGTTTAAATTATGTACATTAAATTTATTTACATTTTGTTGAATATGTGTTGGAAATAAGGCATTGTTTCTGCACCTTATAAAACTTTAATATTTATCTGTTGATTTATTAAAAATATATATTCGCTTGATTTTTATAATTATTTTTATAAAGATGAGATGCCCTCAAATTTTTCCATCCTTTTGAATTAATTTTGTAGAATGTTCATTATATTAGATTTTATTCAAATTGTAAGAAAACATTGCAATCTGCACTATTTTTTCAATATATTCTTTAAAAAATAGTTAAAACAGGCCGCAGGCGCCTACAAAAAAAAGATTTCGTAGCCTATTAAGTCGTTAATAAGGTCGTTCAAACCTCCCTCTGCTCCCACTCACTCATACCTGTCTCATCTCCTTTTTTTATCCTGTCCTATTTTATCCTAACCTCTTTAGAACTGAGATAAAAAATTATGTTTTCTATGTTATACTTTTATTTTTTTAATATCAGCGGTTGAAAAATATGAAAAAAAGAGAAGTTAAGAAAATCTGGATATTTAGAACACTATTTGCTAGAAGCTTTTCTTTTAGTCCGATTTTCTTCGGTGATGGCTGAAATTAGAAGCTCTTAGCGTGTAGAATTAAGATAAGAAGTCAAATTTGCTATTTTATAGTTATTTTTTATATATGTAAGTGATGAAAAAATACTTGAAATAAGGAAAATGTTATTATTGACGTGTGAAGACAAGTTATTGGAAGGTTAGTGATGGTTAGTTGTAATGCGGACGGGGAGCCCGCGAGGGCCCCCCTGGCGATCAGGGTATTCTCAATGCAGTATATCGAATCTGGGCACCTTCAAAAAGTTTACATCTTTGTGCGTTTCATTGTTTCCAACGGTTTGAAAATATACCTCTCAGGTGCCAGGCGTACACAGCAAAGTGAGCCTCACCCACTCTGACATACGGCATCCTTCTTTAACCAGACAGTGGTTCTAGGTGGTCAGGTTACAGTGGACGGGTTCTTCTGAGGTCACCAGTTATTTGCACAAATACAGCGCACCCGGGTGCGAAATTCGGTCGGATGCCAGATTGACCATCGGCCCAAAGTCGGCCCTACTTTAGTAACCGATCTACGGTAACCAGAGTTGGACCGACTAAGGTGTTTTCAAGCTGCCATGGTCTCACCGATGTTGGCAACTGACGTCGGCGGTGGGCGAAAACCCGATTGTCGGCCCAACTTTGGGCCGACGATCAGATAAACTGTGGCAGATTGGTTGGTACAACCGCAAAAATGCGGTCGGTCCGACTCTGTATACAGCTGTGGGTTAGCCACAAGTCACCTTGGAGCACTCGATGGTCGTTCAAACCTTGGCCCAAATATGGTTCGGCCGTCAGACAAACGCTGGTTCATGATTTCAAAAAGATCGTGAAAGTACGGTCCATCCGACTCTGGGCAAGAGATGGCCCGACCGTCAGCATAACATTGGCTTGTACAAGTCATCATGATGCACCCGACGTCGCAGTACACGATACAATTTCTAAGTTCCGTAAATGCAAATTTTAAATGTTTATTAAAAATCACATTTTATGTCATTATCAAAATTTGTAAAAAAGCCTAAAACGCGATAAAACAAAATATTACGCGAAGAATAATTTGTTTAAAGTGGGCGCCAAGAAAAAAAAATGTTGAAAAAAATGGTTTAAAAAAGTTTGAAGAAAATGTTTGAAAACAAATTGTTAAAAATTTTTTTTGAATAATTCCATGAATTCCTTGAATTTCCTGAATTCCTTGAGTTTCATGAAATCCTTAAATTCCATAAATTCCTTGAATTCCATAAATTCCTTGAATGCCGTGAATTCCTTGAATTTCATGTGCGGTTCAAAAACCGGTAAAAAATTGTCGGTACAGGTAATTTTTGTGTTAGTGGAACCGACCATTTTTTTACCGATATTGACAGTGTGAATTCCTCGATTTATTTGAAATTCGTGAACTCCGAGAATTCCTTGAATTCCATAAATTCCGTGAACTCAATGAATTTTTTGAATTTTGTGAATTCCCTGAATTCCGCAGATTCTTTGAATTCCGTGAATTTCGTCAACTCCGTTAATTCCACGAATGCCGTGAATTCCGTGGCATTACATGAATTCCGTGAGTTCCATGAATTCCACGATATCCGTGAATTCCTTTAATTTCATGAATTCTTTGAAATCCATCAATTGCTTGAGTTTCAGGAATTCCTTCAATTCCATACATTCCTTAAATTGCGTAAAGCACATGAATACCGTAAATTCCATGAATTCCACAAATTCGATGAATTCCGTGAATTTAATGAATTCCTTAAATTCCATAAATTCCATGAATTCCAGGAATTCCGTGAATTCCTTGAACTTCATGAATTCCTTGAATTCCATACATTGCTTGAGTTTCATGAATTCCTTCAATTCCATACATTCCTTGAATTCCGTAAATTCCACGAATCGCGTAAATTCCATGAATTCCGAAAATTCTATGAATTCCGTGAATTTCTAGAATTCCTTGAATTTCATGAATTCCTCGAATTCCTTGAATTTCATAAATTCCATGAATTCCTTGAGTTCCATGAATTCCTCAAATTCGATAAATTGCTTGAATTCCGTGAGTTCCATGAATTCCACGAATTCCGTAAATTTCTTGTATTTCATGAATTCTTTGAATTCCGTACATTCCTTGAGTTTCATGAATGCCTTAAATTCCATGAATTCCGTGAATTCCGTAAATTTCATGAATTCCTTGAGTTCCATGAATTCCTCAAATTCCATAAATTGCTTAAATTCCTTGAATTTCAGGTACGGTTCAAAACACGGTAAAAAAATTGTCGGTACCGGTAACTTTTTTTTTTACCTGTACCGACAATTTTTTTTACCGCTACCGACAGTTTATACACTTCTTATTCAAAGGTCTTGAAATTCCAAATAATTCAATGTATTCAAAAGTGTTAACGGTAATTCAAAATTATTAAAGTAATTATTGCTACAGAACTCGGGGGAGTTCTGCAGAATGCTAAGAATTCAGGAGGGTTCTACAGATTTCAAACAACGCATGTATTTTAAGTAAGATGTGACCGTCCGCGAAGAAAGGTAGCTAATGCGTCAAAGCTGAATTTCACAGGACGGGCCATCGTATTAGAGTCCGCAAGCCAGAATTTGAGTAGTGGGGATGCGTCTACGAAAAGCACCCCCTCCACTCATCAATACACTTTAGGCACGTCGCGTACAGCTATGTGGTAAGTGGTGGGGCTGGCTTTTGTAGGCCTCTCGTTCGGTCTCCGCGTACGCTTATCATGCCTGTTTGTAGCTTGATAACAAAAATAGTAATCAACTTAAACAATTTATGATTATTGGAAATGAAAGAGCAACTCAGAAAATATGGATTGCTGTAAGAAAATGAAAATCAAGTTTTTCCGTATTAGGTCCCTTTCTTCGCGGACGGTCACAGATAATTAACTCGACCAGCAATTTTTTCTAATTTGGTTGCTGCGAAAAAGATACTTTTTAATTTTTGAATATCGTTTAAGTGTGAAGTTGCACCAAAGAGTCAAAACCTCCTACAAAAACAAACGGAGCGGAAATTATACGATCAGAACTTGTATTCTCACACACTCTCAGCAATGGCACTATAGTCAAACTCTAATTTAACGTTCCCGAATTTACCGTTTCCGAGAATTCACGCCGCGCCGCAGGTAGGCTTGTCAGGAGCTGCGCGGGATGAGCGGGGTACGCTAAATCAAGTTCAGTTAGGGTAGGTCAGGTCCAACGACAGCCCCAAAACCGACGTTAAATCAGAGTTCGACTGTATTTAGTTTTTCACAAGGAATCAGGAAATATAAATATGTATTTTGAATACTTGGACACCCTGTATAATATAATAAAATAGAATAATTTGTTTCAAACCCTAGATTCTTCTTTGATCGGTCTGAAAAGAACAAGCGCGCCTTTAGAGGCGACTCTCTTCTGTCAACGTGGGCTTATTCCATTTTTATGAAAATTTGGATATTCGTGGTATTCAAAAGCAAGGAAGCCAAAAGAAGCAGTGCATTGGCTGAAACTTAGGTTTTTCTTTAAAGAAGTGCTTAATGATACAAAGAATGAAGTCTAAACAAAAATTAGTGCAAATTTTCCATTTTCTTAAGTTTTTTCTTGAAAGAAATCTGCAGGTGCTGAAGAACGTGCGCCCACGTGGATTTTGGCTGCACCCCTCGTGAACAATCATGGACTTTTGACAACACCCCCCCCCCCCCCCCCAATATGACGGGCCCCGTACATAGAACAGAATGGCTCTAATATGGTATCAATTAATGGATAATCGAAAATATGTTAGGGAAGTTGAATGGATGTGCGTAATATGTAGTATTTTCATGATTTTAAAACAATTTTTCCCTCAAGGGTGATAAACATGACATTTATAAATTTCATGTTTTAAATTATCCTAATTTTTCCCTGCAAGTAGTAACGCACTTTCTGGTCAGCCTTTCAAACCCCTCCCTTTATGAAATCCTGGCTACGCTAGGGAAGGGGATGAGGTCAGCTAGGGTACGGGGTAAAGTTGGACGGACGGACACCCGACCAAAAGTATAAGGGCTTCTGTTCGAGACTATACGAAGCCCTAAAAACTGCAAAAATGTCTATTTATCCTGGCTCATTTTATATAGAATTCTGATAGCTTTCAACTTATTTAAGAGAACAAATGTTAATTCATATAATTAACAATATTAACATTACAAAATCTTCAGCAATCATCGAAACACTTTGATGGTAAAATATACGATAAGTATAGCAATACGATTTTCCTCTCTCTCAACCAAATAATAAAAAGAATATAAAGTAGAAAAAAGCAGATTTTGCGATAGAAAAAAATTCTCGATCCTAAATAAATTTCCCGGGCTTTAACCGCCTTTTCCGGTTTAATCAAATTCTCGGAGTTTTTCCGATTTCCCGGCCTGCAAGACACCCTGCATTCTTATATCCACTTTCGTTTCTAAACATTAATACTTATTTTTATAATTGTATTGTATCGTTTTTTATTTCCAATTCTATCTTTTATTTTATTACATTCTCATCATTTATGATTAAGAACGTATTAGAATTGTCTGGCTGTCTACCGGTTCTCCCATCCCCCAAGCCTCCATGCATTTCATGTGTCAAAGTTTTTGAATAAAAAAGTACCTTCTCAATACCTAACACGGCGCCACATTCGCCTCAACACAGGCAAACTCAAATCAATGTTGATCGTTATGCGTTTGATAGCACCTGTCATTTCATTTGGGGTTACATATTTCAATTATGATTATATTTATTTTATAAAGAAATATTTAGAGTCATCGACAGTAACTATAGAAACGTAATTCATATTTATACAATCATTTTATGGGATATGTATTATATTATTATGTATAATAATATCTTAGGTATAATAACTTCTGGAGAAGAAGAGGCCGGCTGGCAAAGAATACAAGGCGCATGAAATAAACAGTTACTGTCGATGACACTAAATATTTATTCACAGAATCTCAATATTAATCACAATTTAAATATATAATCACAAGGGACAGCAAATGAAAAACAGATGAAAACCTATAACAATCATCACTTATAAGGATTTTGCCTGTATTGAGGCGAATGTGGCGTTCCTGTAGGGATTGAAAAGGTACTTTTTATTCAAAAAATTTGACACGTGAAATGCATGAAGGCTTGGGGGCCTGGCCTGAACGTCCGTCTGTAAACACGATAACTCTCGAAAAAATGAAAAGATTAAATCGAAATTTGGCACACTTTTTTTAGGTCCTAAAAGAAAGAACGAGTCCGTTGACCAACATTCTTTGACCGACGCTTATGGTTTTATCCATCGAAAATCCTATCAAAAAATCGAATATTCTATTTTTACGCCAAACGACAGATACGTGAAAGAAGGACGCAAAAAGAATTAAAGCCCTTCAAAATATCTACAATTTTTGTTTCAACAATTTTTTGATAGAACTCGTCTTTTGTTTTGGTTTTATGCATCGAAAATGAATAATTCGAAAATTCTAATTTTAAGCCAATCGACGACAGATAAGTAAAAAAGTTTAAGAGCTTCTAAAAAGATCCATAATTTTTGGTGACGGACAACTGTGCACGAGCCCATCTGTGCACGTGCGTGGCCACAGGTACAACTGTGAACCGAGTCATCTGTGCACGGCTCAATTTCGACGATGACAGATGGTACCCTACAAACGATTCACGTGCACAGATGGGAGACCATTGGGTACCGAAATCGCTTCGAGAACCGACAATTTTCGGGTACCCGAACTAATTCGAGAACTCGAGCCTGTTTGAGAACCCGAAGTTTTCGGAGCCCGGTCGAACATCGGGATTCGGCCTTTTTGCAAACCCCTAATGATCAGTTTGTCAACTTACAAGTCCACGTGCACAGTTGTACCCCTTGAAAATCGAGGCGTGCACAGTTGGGAGTATCCCATCCGTGCACGTAAGCCGTTTGTAGGGTACCATCTGTGCACGTTGACATTTAGACGTGCACATATGGCCTGGTGCACAGTTGTGCTTGTGGCCAACAACGTGCGCAGTTGTACCACCGGCCCTTGACGTGCACAGATGGGCTCATGCACAGTTGCGCCTATTTTTTATATAGAACTTGTCATTTCGATTTTATTGATCGAAAATGCCATGAAAAAAAAAGAAATTCAAATTTTGAGCCAAACAACTTATACTATTTTTTTCTACCAGAATTGTATCCATACAAAAAATCTTCTGTAGCCGAAAAGAATTTGTTTCTTCAGAATAGCTCACTCTCGAATTTGAGTCAGTGAAGAACTAAGAACCATCATGACTCATTTTTTAAGTTTTCAATCAGTACAAATCCACTGGAAATCCATGAAAAATTACTGAAATATTGCACTGATTCCCGGCCCTCCAAGCTGCAATGTATTTCACCGTGACATAGTTTCGGTCAGATAGTTCAAAGCTCTGTCGCTGAGGCACTATATTCGCCACCCACACAAAAAAACTTTGTGTCGCCGATGTCACCAGCTAGGCAGCACACAACTTCATTATTTTTAACGCATGTCACAAAGGTAATAAATCATTAAAAATAATTAATAAATGTATTTTTTGATGTCGTGGAGAGTAGTAAGTGCATTTGGTAAAATCCGAAATTTCAATTCTGTTGAACCTATATGTCAATTTAACAAAATCTTGTTCAAAAATTGAGAAAAAATTATCATAAATAGTACTGACGTTATCGTGACCCTATACATAGAACATTATTGTATACTTTTTATAATATCCATGCTATTTTGCTGAATTTTAGTATTTAATTTTTAGAGAACTGATTTGCGGATTTTATAAAACGCACTTCCTTATCTCCACACCGTCAACAAATATATTTAGTTATTGATATTATTGACTCCTTCGTTAATAATAATCATGATGAAATTGAAATTAATGGATTCACTGGTGAAATCGACAGCCATTTTCAAAATTTATGAAAGGAATAAAGAGTTATGATAACAATGTCAGTGCTATTTAAAAAAAATGTCTCAATTATTCTACAATATTTGCTTAAATTAACATTTAATTTCTACAAAATTGATATTGTGGGGTTAAACAGATGCACCTACTGCTCTCCACATCATCAAAAAATGTATTCATTAATTATTTTTAGTGGTTTATAACCTATGTGTCAATTTTAAAAAATAATAAGATTGTGTGCGGCCTAGCTGAGCACATCGGTGACACAAAGTTTGTTTGCATGTGTGGCGAATATAGAGCATCAGGGCGCAGTCCCATGGAGGTAGATTAGTAGAATAGTGGAACAGTTTTGACCAATGAAGTGCCTGCACAAGCACGAGCAGTCACCTCATTGGTCAAAACTGTTCCACTATTCTTCTAATCTACCTCCATGGTACTGCGCCCTCAGTAATCGGCCTTTCGACTATCTGCCGAAAATTTGTCACGGTAAAATACATTGTAGCTCGGGGGTGGGGGGCTGTTCCCCAGTACATAAATTAGACTGAAATCTGGAGAAGTCACTAATTTAAATTTAGAGAGCAAAAAATATCGCCTTATCTTTGAAATAAAGTAGGATAGAGAGTATTTTTTTGCCACAAGGATATACAAAATATATATGTTTATCTCGCTGTTTATGAAATAGAATACCTTAAATATAAGTAAAAAAAGGAAGAACTAATACAAATTAGAAACATTGTGTGATAGAACTTTCTATATCTTTTTTCTAACAGGCAATTTCACAGAAATTATTTAGAGGTAAACGCAGATTATTCAGTTTTGTACCATTCTTAATCCATTTCCACCTTTTTCAACTTTTATAAGACTGATTAAATGAGAGCTAATAATATTTCGAAACTATTAAAATAATATCTAAAGATTCATAATTCTATAATTTTCCTTGTTAATACTGTTATTATCAATACTGACCCTTGACCTTGTCTTTTCTCTTATAAAAGGCTTAAATAACTTGAACACCATATTAATGATGTGAGGTTGATTGACGATATGGATATTTTTAATCCTTAAAGGAACAGCATCCTGCAGTAAGTCGACTATTGTTTTAGCAAAAGATGGTGTTAATTGCATAGCTTGTTGAAGTGAGAATCCACCTAAATCAAAGATGAGAACTGCCCCAGCAATCTGAGTTGTAGGTTCCAACATCGCAGCTTCCATATGTAAGATACTACCTTTGATTATTTCATACAAACTGCATTTATTAACCTTCCATTTCTTCCCTATTTCTAAAATTAATATACGCCGGCCGCATTGATCCCGACTGGGCATAATGTTCAAGATATCCTGCTCAAAAATATTCCTCTCATTACTAGGCTTCAGATTTGCGCATATAATCGGGTGCTTGGCTTTGAAACTATAATAATTTTTCACTCGTTTGCAAGCCGATTCTGGATAGTATTTGCAAGGCCTTAGAAATCTTATAAGCCAAGCATCGTTTTCCAATGGACAATGCAGGTCTGTTTCAGCTGCAAAATATATATATTTTATTGCAATACATTTTTTTTAATCGAGTTCTAAATATATCCGGAATGACAAATGGGCCATTCAAAAACTGCATTACTCTATTTTGAACACCTTTTCCATCCCTAACCTTCTTCCTCACAGACCACCACACAAAGCTTGACCCCCCCCCCCTGTGTGACGTCACATATATGAAAACTAGGATGGTCCAAAAATGCATTGCAAAATTTTTTCCACCCTAGAGGACATGGCCTCAAAAGTTTCCATTTCCGGAGAAAAAAAATCCCAGGGTTTGATCGGAACGTGCCAACTTTTGTAGGGATTTAAGAGGAGTACCTATCAAATATGATCCAAAAATAAAAAAAACTACGTTTTTACGTATTATTGTTACTTTTTAGCAATTCCCGTCGTATTTTTCATACAAATAATTTCTAATGGACAATTTAAATATATCCCATGACTCTTTAAAAAATTTTTAATTATATAAACAAATCTAACTTATTTAAGCAATTATTTATTCCCAAAAAAATGTAAAAAAAGTTGTATTTTCTGATTGAAATGTAATAGTTTGTCATTTTTTGGAGAAGTAAATTTGTTCAAAAACATTATGTAATTATTCAAACAATTACTTATTGTTTATTCTCAAAATTTCTAAAAATTGAATAATTATATAATTTTGATACATTTCTTTTAATTTTTTATAAATTCCTATTTGTTTAAACAATTTTGATTTGCTTAAGCAGTTTTTTTCGATAACTTTAAAAAAATTAAATTAAATTGAATACATATAATTATTGTTGAGACTGTGTAGCGTATAGAAAAAATATATCAACCATTTTTTGAATATTCAAACAAATATAATTTGTTTAAAAAATTACTTTTCCAAAACTACTTTTAAAATCGTATTTTCTGAATTAAACATAATATTGAATGATTTCGAGGAGTAATAAATTCTACTAAGAACTTTATGTTATTGTTTATACAATTAATTATTTGATTTTTAAAATTTTCATACTAGTTATAAATATTAAAACGTGTCGCTGATTTTCGTTTTAGCTTTATACGATTATTTATAAGACTGTTTTCAAGATATTTCTGTAATTCACACATGCAGCGGTAAACTTGGTCAAAATTTGCTGCTCGAAGACCTTTTAAAATCGAAGTGATTGTACGAATCCCCACGGAGTAAAAAATGATTTGAAAAAAAAGTCTTATGAATATCAATCTGACATACTGGAAGACACAAAAAATATATTTACGAAAATAATTCTATGTGTAATATTTTATATTATTGATTTAATACTCTTCGAAATCATTCAATATTATGTTTAATTCAGAATATGCGATTTAAAAAATATTTTTGAAAAAATATATTTTTTTAAAAAAATTAATTTTTTTTAAACAATTAAAATATGGTTAAAATATTCAGCAAAATAATTATTATATGTATTTTATTTTATTTCATTTTTTTAAAGTTATCGAAAAAACTGCTTAAGCAAATCAAAATTGTTTAAACAAATAAAAATTTATCAAAAATTAACAAATACGTATAAAAATTATATAATTATTCAACAAAAAGTAGTATAGGATACCAATTTGAGAAAAAACTGGACACCTCTGGGGCAATTTTTAGAAATTTTGAGAATACACAATAAGTAATTGTTTAAATAATTACATAATGTTTTTAAAAAATTTTACTACTCCAAACAATAACAAACTATAAGCTAAAATCTAACATCTTTAACTAATAAAACGAATTTTTAACAAAGGCCGAATTTATTTCAAATCGTGCAGGTAGTCGATGCTGAAGTCAAAGAATCATTTGCCACTTAAATATGTTGTTTATCAAAGTCCACACGTATCTTACCGATTTGCCATAACTAACTTTTTGATAAGGTTATAAGTAGTTTAATTTTAAAAATTAAAAACGCGAATCATCAAAAAATGGTTAAACGTGTGAGATTTTGTAATCTAAAATATGTTTTCACTTTTTTGTTTTTGATTTTGGTAGGATTTCTCGCCTTCTTTCAAAATTTCAAAAAAGTACCAAAAGGACGAAAAGGCAACGGCGGAAGCCTTTAAGATAGGGGAAAAGAGGGGAATAGGTAAAATAATGTGAAGTCTGTATTTAGATACTTGTAAAATGAAATCGCTAATTTTAATTTTTTTAAGCAATTCAAAAAATTGTTATTCATGTTTATATTTTCCATGCGTTATGTCACATTCTATGTTACAACCTTCCCTTCTTACATCACAAATTAATCAAGAATTCTTGCAGAATTATGTATGAAACATTTCAATATTTTGTTTCATTCTTGAAACATTCTCCAGGAAACTTGAAGTAACTAAGATTATAATGAAGTAAAACGATAAATGTTTTTATACAAATTGAATTTTAGTCAGATTTTACATATATTATACCTTTAAATTAAGAATGAAACTTTCAAACATAAATATTTCTATTCAGCAGTTACGCTTTTATAAAATATAATTTCATTTGTAATTGATTGGAAATCATGTCATTATTAAAATTATCCTAGAAATTACTTTAAAATGTTTTGAATATTATATTAATTTATACCTTTAAGCAATTCCCGTAATCGATACATTGCTTCCTTTTGCATTTCTGGGGATTCCCTAAGCTCCTTTCTAGCCATTTCTTGAAATTCCGGACTCGGTGGATCAATTTCAAACTCAACCAGAAAGTCACCGATCATAATTGAGGGTACTTCATCGATATCCGATAAAAATATGTCTATAAGAAAACCATTAGCTTATAAAAAGAATTCTGATGAATATAATCGCACCTACAATACCATCTGGGAATAAAACATTAGCACTTTTGTGACATCTCCTATTTATTCTAATGCGCAAGTTATTTTTATTTTCTACACAATAAAACGAAGTGGCGATATTTCTGCTTTCCTTCAAGGTAACATCTTTTTCAAAAACTGACTAAAACACTTTATCTTGAGCTCCTTTAACAGAAAATTGTATTGTGTGTATTATGAAAATTACGAGAACTTACGCAGAATTCGAAAATAATTATGTGTACTCATATTCCCCAAGGGTACTGTAGTTAAACGTTTGAAGATAAATTAAATAAATAATTTTTCAACATATTGCAATATATTTACTCGAATTTTTTAATTTTGTCATCCTAACTTCCGTAACCATTTTGAAGTTTTCAAATGTTACTCAGAAAATGATCAAAATAAATACGAGTCTTTCAAGTTAAGTTCGTTTTTCACTTATCACTTCTCCACAGATAACAGGAATTTTTTGTCTATAAATATACACCGATAGCTATTTTTCACTTTGAAATTCCCATGTGATGGGTAGGAACGCTTTTATCAAACTGGTGATAATATTTACACGTGCACTAGAAAAATGAGTAAACGTACGTAATCGAAAAAAGCCGCTAACCTTGGAATTTAAAAACTTATAATTTACATTATTTACCATTCAATTATAATCTGTCAGAGTCCGCAGCAAAGTTAGAATGATTACTAGGAAGAAGATTTGTCATATTCGCAATAAAACACAAAGATATTTTTTAATCCAAAGTTGGATAAAAATACTGCAGACTACATGATAAACTACAATCAATCAAATTATAAATGAATTTTAGGTTTCTGTATTTAAAACCAAAAGGATACTTAGAGAACAAACGTAAGTATGACATTCCACTAAATTCCAAAGTGTCAAATTTTGATCCAAGAGTGGATCGAACAGATGTAACACAACTTTGGATAATGTTATGAAAGGTCGACGGACAAAAGGGGGTAAATGTCAAATTTCGGAAATTTGTTTTATCGGCTTAAAATAATTGTTTTGACTCAACACATGTGCCTGTAGATGATTATGGCCCAGTTCGATTTAGAAGTGGGTCAAAATCCAGGTTCGGAGTTTTTTTATTTATTGATAACTTCCTTTTGTCTGTTCTTTTAACAATTCAATAAAGCTAAGTAATAGCTCAAAAGTATTTTTTATTCATTTTTGAATAAAAAAATGAAGAAGATATGCAACTCTTTGTGTGTCAATATTTTGATTTTTGGGGACGTGCC
>CAKNWW010204693.1:0-11061 GCA_932074435.1 Andricus kollari
AAGACAAGGCGCTGTTGCCCAGCCAATTAAGGCAAGACGGTTGACCAGTCGGTGAAGACAAGGCGCTGTTGCCCAGCCAATTAAGGCAAGGCGGGTTGCCCAGTCGATGAAGACAAGATTGTTACGGTGACATATAGCGCATAAATTTAACCAGCAATAACCTATTGCGCACGTCTACAGACCACCATAACCCACTGCGAAAGTCTACAGCACATCATGATCCACTGCGCATACCTACGAGCCACCATGACCAACTGCACATGCCGAAGACCTACCAAGGATTACTGCGCATATATTTTTGGCTTAGCTGGAGCTAATCTCCTCAGGTATCTAGAGAGAAAAATGTCATACACTCTAAAAGTTGGCCCTTTTCGAATCCACACATAGTGATATTTGAACCCCAATAACACCACGAACACCTCATTTCTTACAGTTGTGATAATTGAGACTTTTGATCACCATTACATGAACTACATTTTCCCTCAATTACAAACAAATTAGCCGAAAGCCAATTTCTGTACAAATTCTGCGGGGTTCTTTGCAGTTCATGTAGATACCAACTCATCAACTCAGCGGGAATATCATCCTTGAACTGTGGTGATATTGCAGAGTCTTCTGGCAGAGATAAGGTAGATACTGAGGATCATGAAATGATTTCTGACGATGATGAAGAACAGCTATATGACAGCTAAAAAGATTTAGATGTCTTACACACCAAGCTGCAGTGTGAAAACAAATATCATAAAGCTGGTGTTGAAGTACTTGATCAAATCATAGAAAAATGCAATGCCTCTAAAGATCTTCAAGAACGATTTCAACTTCTCTCGCTTGCGCCAAAATCTTGGGGACGAAGGAAACTAATGCAGGTGTTCAATACATCAGAGCGAAAAGCAAGAAATGTAAAAAAAATAGTTTCAGAGCATGGAATTCTTACGCTTCCGAATCCAAAAAGTGGAAGAGCATTAACTCCTGAAAGTGAAACACTAGTGAAAAACTGTCATAAACGCGATGACATAGGTCGAATGATGCCAGGGATGAAAGACTTTGTGTCGATTAAGAATGATGATGGAACTCGTTCACATGTTCAGAAAAGGTTACTACTGTATAATCTCAACGAGTTATATACTCAATTTACATCATAACACGTAGGCCTGAAGATGAGTATTTCGAAATTCACAAAACTCAGACCTCCACATTGTGTTCTAGCAGAAAGCAGTGGCACTCATAATGTGTGCGTCAGCGTGCATCATGAGAATGTCAAGCTGATGCTAAATGAAATAAATATTCAACATTTAACAGAGGATACTGACATGGTGCTCACAAATTATCACGACTGTCTGGATGTTATTGTATGCCCTAACTGGTAATGGATACTGATGAATTCCTAGATGATTTCTGTGAAATGCAGTTGAAATTAAAAACTCATCACTTTATTTCAAAGCAGCAATAATCTTTTTTTCAAAAACCTGAAGGAAAATTGATTGCCTGGGGAGTTATTGAGTTGCTTCGATTTCGCTGAGAATTACGCGTTCATAATTCAGAATGCAGCGCAATCATTCCACTGGAATAACGACCAAGCTACAATATTCAATGTGGTGATTTATTACAAAAAAGATGGAGAGCTCAAGCACGTGAGTATCGCAATCATATCTGATAACATAGCTCATGACTCGATAACTGTTCACGAGTATCAGAAGATAATAGTAGATTACTTGAAAACTCATTTCAGGCTAAAGAAAATCTACTATGTGACTGATGGTGCAGGGCAACATTTTAAAAATAAGAGTGGCTTTGCTAATCTCCAAGCCCATGAAGAAGATTTTGGTATCCAAGCTGAATGGCACTTCCATGGTACATGTCATGGTAAGGGTGCATGTGATGGTATAGGAGTGAATATAAAGAGACAATCAGCACGTTCAAGCTTACAATGTTCTCCGAAATATCACATACTCACTCCCCATGCTTTATTTCAGTGGGAAACCGAAATTTTTTTCCGCAGCAAAGTAATCATGTACATTAGAGTACCACGCTTTCATTCCCACTCAAGATGGAAAACTTCAACTCAAGAAGTTTTCGTCCTCTGAGGAATACGACATCTTCTCGAAGGGAAAAAAACAGAAGCCGCAAAAGGGGCCTGCAAAGAAGACGATCGATAAGACACATAATATTACCATATAATATTACTTAAATTAAAAAACTGGCACTAAAGCGTTGCACAAAGATACTCGGCGTGAGCACACTAGGGGAGATCGCGCGCCACCCACCCTATCATGGCATCTTGTTTACGTATCGTTCTATTACTCAAAGACGAATTAATTTGCCACTCTGAAAATTAGGATTCTTATAGGAAAAAATCTCAGCTTCCTTTTAAAACTATTGTGAATAAACAAAAGTGTTGAAATTTGAGAAAATGTCAAATTTATTTTTGATTTCCGAAAATTGGGGTCAAATTTTTACCACCAGAAAAACTGTGAAAAAATTTATCAAAAACATTTGAAGTGAAATTTTGTTTGAGGCAATAGGAAAAAAATTACAAATGTTTGAAAGTAAGGCTTTGCTTAAAAAACCGAAAAATTTTACCCCCTCCATTTTGATAAATTATTATCAAAATTAATTAATTTTTGGTGTTAGGAGTACTATCTAATAGGACTACAATTAGGCCAATTTTTCGCCCGATCGGACAACTTTCATTTTCGAGGTGGTTACACTTCAGACATTATGCCGCATATATATGACCGTCTGTGAAGAAGGGGACCTAATTCGTTAGAGCTGAATTTTACAGAACGGGCGATCGTAGCAGAGTCCGCAAGCTAGCATTTGAGTACTTTTAGGCACGAGCTAATGGACCTCACGGACACGCCGCGTATAGATGTAGTGCTTAGTGGTGGGGCTGGGTTTCGTAGGCCTCTCGTTCGGTCTCCGCGTACGCTCATCATGCCTATGTTTGCAGCTTAATAACAAGAAAAGTAATTAGCTTGAAAAATGTCTGATTTTTGGAAACGAAAGAGTAACTCAGAAACTATCGATTGGCGTAAGAAAATGAAAATCGATTTTTTCCGCATTAGGTCCCTTTCTTCGCGGACGGTCACACACACACACACACACACACACACACACACACACACACACATACATATATATATACATATACACATATATATATACATACATATACAGGGTGTCCCAGCCTCAAGTGTCCGGACTTATACAGCTATATAAAAATAAAAAATATAAATTAAAAATTCCTTTTCCAAAAATCAGTTGAAGTTTTAGTTTTTGAGTTATAAAATATTTAAGCTGGACCAATGAGGAGCGCCATATAAGCAATCGCGTGTGCGTGAGCGCGATTCCAACGCTATATTATGGACGCGAGCGCAGAGGTGGGGTTAGCGACACACGACTGTTTATACGGCGCTCATGATTGATCCAGCTTGAATATTTTATAACTCAAAAACTAAAATTTCAACTGATTTTTGGAAAAGGAATTTTCGTGTTCGCAGAGCACCCGAGAATGGGTCGGAAAACAGTACCGATCGCCCTATAGTTCGGGGTGCTGAAAATAATTTAAATGGAAACACGACGACCAAGCGCCGAAACGCCCACTTTGAGTAGACGAATCAACTCAAGGATGACTTGCTAGACTCTTTTATGTCGCATATGCACACTCTGTAGTGCCAGAAACACCCAGAGCTTTAGCATGTTTCGCATCAGTTTTTGCTAAATCAAGCTACCTACCTTTCGAAAAAAGGATATGTAGGCGGAGCGCTTCCCCAACCGCTGTATGAACAAGCCGAAGACAAAGAAGAGGAAGCGACATTAACACCAACAGCGGAAAGCAGACATCTCCTGAGAGATGATCGCGATTTCAGGACAAGAAGGAACATTAATATCTAGGTTCCACCTAAGCCTCAAGACCTTGCAGAAATGAATACCTCCATTGTAACTCTATATGAATAACCTATCTCGGAATGGTCCGATCGCTGGACCATCAATTGTTCAGTTTATGGTGCTGCGAGAGCTTTGGATGATTCAAATCGAAGGCTAACACCGACGATGGATCAAAATACCAAAAGCCGCTTGCACCAACTGATCAAGAAGATTGGCTGGGCAAGACAGAATGCGTCCCGTGTTCAGTCTGTGATTGACTAAATAAAATCTGGTAGACCGTTCACGGAAAGGGCTCAAAAGTTCGCCCAAGAACTGAGAATCTACCATCACACACTGAACAAGTCAAAGCTGCTAACAATCAAGCAGCATATTGTTGACAAAACGCGGGTGCTATCTGACGCAAGGAGAGATTTGTCAGGGAGAGTCAACAGTTTCTCGCAGATCCATCGCGCCTCTTCAGCGACCTCCCTGTTTCTGTCAAAATCCACCCAAGCCCAACGACGTAGAGACTTTTTGGAGAGAGGTATACAAGATCCCGAAAACACAGGAGCTGAAAGAAGATCCTGACAATATCATCGGCTTCAAGGAGTTTTTCGTCAACCTCCTGATATCTGAGGAGGAATGTTCATCAATCACTGCCGATCAGGTGAAAAAAGCACTTAGGGGCACCTAGATGAAGTAATGCACTTTCCTCACTTCTGATGTTAAAATGCAGGCCAACGGTCTCAGCCGCCTGCTCCGCGGCTTTGTAAAGGAATGCTCCTTTGCCAATCATCTCGTATTTTCTCACCATTTCTCGGAGAAGATCTCTGCCAGTGGCAACGATGTAAGCTGTATTCAGAACAATTCGGTTATGAAGACATTGGATATTCAGAAGTTAGCGTCCGACTTGTCGGCTTGAGATGTATAATCGCGAACCACCCCAAACGAGTAGAGTAGAACCGGGACGGAAAACATGTTAGTCGCAGATACCTCGTTCAACGCTGACAGATGTGACGACCAAATCTGTCAAAGAAGATGCTTGTATCTGCTTCGAGAGACTCCATCACTGATATTACGTCCTGAATGCGGCTTTGAGGCACGCCAGGTATGTATAGATCTATCCAGTGTCAAGACGTCTAATAACACTTATATCCACATGCTCAGGATCATCGGGAACGCCAATAATCTTTCCTTTCGTCAGATTAATCTTGGCACACTTGTCCAATCCTAAGTCCATACCAATCTCTCCTGTGCACTTCTTGACGATACTACAGCAAGTTCAAGTTTGCTTGCACCAGAAGCATAGATCCTCAGGTCATCCATATAAAATACATGAGTCACCTTATGCTCGCGATGATTAGTGTCACCGCAGAGGTATCCAGAAGAATTTCGTAGTGCGAGAGATAGAGGCAGAAGAGTGATACAAAATAGCAGATTGCTCATGGTATCGCCCTGAAAGACGCCCCTCTGGAAGGTGACGTTGTTCGTTGTCACACGATAATTTGCAGGTGAGATAGTAAATCTAGTTTTCGAAGGGGCATCAATCTCTTTACGCACCTCAATACGTGTGGATGAACCTTCAAGCTTTCCAAAAGACAGATGATAAGTCTATGAGAGGTTGAATCGAAAGCTTTCGGATAGTCAATCCAGGCCAATGACAGGACGCGTTTATGAGCTGCTGCGTCTTTGCAGACGCACCTTTCAATAAGTAGATTCTCTCGGCAGCCTGCTAAACCTTTTTTCGAGTCACGCTGTTCGTACATCTCTCTCCACACAGGCTAAATTCTACGAACGAAGAATTTTGAAGATTCCAGCAAGGCATATTGATTTTTTTACGCTTCCAAAGGTGCCAAAAAAAAGGTTTCTGATATTTTGACCCTTTTTTTTTTAACTAGATATTCTAGAGTATTTTCTCATCGGATTCGTAATCTATGGAAAGATCCTATAAGAATCACCCAGACTGATTTGACGCTAAAAATCATGTCGGACAGTCTTATAAGGACTTTTATCGTGCTAAAAAGTGTATACATACGTGCTTTTGCTGTAATTAAAATTGTAGGTAATTTTTATCGGGATGTCGCATTGGTATTCAAAAAGAAAGGACCCCGCACAAAAGCAATGGGAAAAATCAGTCCGTCAAATTGGCTGAAACTTTCAGAAAGTGATGTTCTCGGCGTGCTGAATAAAAGTTTTCTGGGGCCAAAGTCGATCCTACGATTAGCTTTTGAATTATGCGCCTTAGAAATCCCCGATTTTCGAGGAATCTGCGATTGCACAGCCCACACTGCCCTACGAAAAAATAGTAGTGCGGAAGGTTTAAACGACAAGACAAGGTCCAAACGACAAGATCTATATGTTTTTGGGGTCGCTGAATCCGAATCCGGGATCCATTTGACCACATCAGGTAAATGTCAAGGTCAGTTCAATGTCAAATCTACAAAATCAGCTTTCTACTCTGCAAAACCTATCTGTTTATACGTTTCTGGAGTCGCTGAATCCAAATTCGGTATCCGTTCACATCCACCAGGTCACAATGAAGGTCAATCCAAGGTCAAATCTACAGGATAAGTTTTCTACGAACTGAACCAATGTATGAATACCTTCTTGAGGTCACCAAATCCTCTATCGGTTTTATTTGATTGGGTCGAGGTGTATGTTCTTTTCTTGCGCGTGCGTATATATATATATATATATATATATACACACATATCTGCGTGTATAACATAGTTCCTGTACTCAGCATTGCCCAGGATCAACGGCGGAGACGTGACAGGTGTTTTGTCCCATTGTGTGTGTGTGTTTAAAAAAGATGTTAATCTTGGTATACGAACCTGATCACATGTATAACATCTTATTTGATTTCGAAAACCCATTTCTTTAAAATGAAGACTAACCGATAAATATAATTAATACACCAAAAACATGTAATCAGTAAAGCGCAACCTCAGTCATAAGTTCATATAAGGCGATTTTCGAAATATACAAACATATATAGTGGAAACCCGAACAAACCAGAATCTATAGAAGAATATATGAAACCGCACAATATATTAAAAACATTGAAAATGATTAATACATTATTGACTAAAAATAAGTTAGTGATTTACTTGTAATGACCTAAACTAAACCATGTGAATGAGCAAAGAGAATGAGTAAGTAAGGGAAAGTGGTTATAAGTAATTCTGAACACATAATCACTAATTAGCATATAAATAATTAGATACAATGGAGAGATGGCGACTGGTAGAGAACGTGTGAATAATTGATGTGTAAAAATGTTTTCAGATTTAAATGATCATGTCATAAAATCAATGACTGATTAAAAATATGTTAATGATGTACTTGTATTGATGAACTAAACTAAGCCTTAGGAATGAGCAAAAAAAGGAGTGTGTAAGTAAAGGAATGTGATCGTAAGTAATTCTGATCGCAATAAATAAATACAATGATGGATCGTGGGACCATGAGCTGTGTCCCTAGATTTTTGCCGTTTTTAGGCTTAACCGGGAAAACTATCTCTCGGAAAAAGCTTGTGAAATAATCTGGAAAATGGAGTAGGGGAAATAGTTTTAGATATAAAGGCACTTAATAGTTTTCCGACCACCCACCCCCTACTTTTGAACTCTCCCGCAATGTGAAAGAAGCAACTGCATAGGCCCCAGGATTGCCATACACACAGCCACGCACACACACGCGCGCGCGTGGTGACCTCAAGAAGGTATTCATACATTGGTTCACTTCGTAGAAAACTTATTCTGTATATTTGACCTTGGATTGACCTTCATTGTGACCTGGCGGGTGTGAACGGACACCGAATTTGGATTCAGCGACCCCAGAAACGTATAAACAGATAGGTTTTGCAGAGTAGAAAGCTGATTTTGTAGATTTGACCTTGAACTGACCTTGAGATTGACCCGATGCGGTCAAATGGATCCCGGATTCAGATTCAGCGACCCCAAAAACATATAGATCTTGTCGTTTGGGCCTTGTCTTGTCGTTTGGACCTTCAGCACTACTATTTTTTCGTAGTGCAGTGTGGGCTGTGTAATCGCAGATTCCTCGAAAATCGGGGACTTCTAAGGCCCATAACTCAAAAAATAATCATAGAATCGACTTTGGCCACAGAAAACTTTTATTCAGCACGCCGACAACATCACATTGCTTTTGTGCGGGGTCCTTTGATTTTTTAGATATAATAATGAGAGATTATTTTTATACGTAAAAATTCGAACAATATATGTGTACGTCCATTAAAGAAACCATATTGTCGATTCTGGCTTAGGAGTAATAGGCGCTTTCCTGCTGTTAATCTTTTTCAATATAGATGGTTTGTTTTAGGCCCTTTTTAGATGGAATTATACATATAGGTACATGTCGTTTACATATAATTTGTGTTGATTCACTATATAGTAATAGACAATTTACAGTCTTCTTGAATTAATATTAATTTATTTGACTAAACCTGCTCTTCATTGTGAACAGCACAACAATGATTTTGGTGGTATAAAATTATGTATTGGACTACGATTAAAAATTTGTAGTTACCTTGGATTTTAAGATACTCCTTTAAAAAAAAAGAATTCCAATTAGAAGTTTTAACTAATTTCCCTTGTAAGTACGTAAACATGTTTTGAACTTTGTTTCTATTTGCGTTTGGTACCGTGTCTATTTTCAATAATTCTATATAACAAAGCAATACACGACATCAAACGCAGATATAAAATATATTGAATGAACCGGCCAATTAGTTTTGCATCCCCAATCTCACACACGATTAATTAATCAAATATAATAGCGGCTTGGTTACTCATCTCCTTCCGAATCACTTCCGTCACTTTCGTCTTCTAATTCTGGCATTGGAAATCGAAGTATAGCTGCAACTCCAGTAAGTTGTTCCAACTCTGAAATTAATTTTATATAATAATTAAATAAAAAAGCTTTTCATCAATCAGCACTTTCACATTTCAGGTTGCACAACAATGTGAACCGAAAAAAAATTGTTTTTGACCCAGGGTATACCATGGTAAATTTAACCATCATGTAAATCAAAATAAAAAGCAAGCTAGAGTAAAACGGTTAATAATCATGCAAAAATTAATGCTCGAATGGAGAAGATGAAAAAACAGAAAAGATTAATTTCGTCTACGCTCAATGAAACATTGTTTTAATTATTTTCTCTCCTTGTTAATTAAATAAGTTAAAATGAAGTTGTTTTTAGCTGTCAAGTACGCTATTGATCACACCCACCCTCTGTCCACATATTTTGAAATTATATTACAACTAAAAATGTTTTATTGAATAATTATGCTTTTCATGCTTTTATTAAAATATACTAAAAAACAATATGATTCCCTCTGAAAAGGGGGCTTGCAATAATAATATAATATGCATAATAATAATATGCAAAACTAACAGAAGCAGCTTAGACACTGCGTGGGTCTAACCAGAGAAAAAAAGAGGAAGCAATAACATCACTGCTAACATCACAGACTCAGACGTTTCAGCGTCTTTGAAAAGGGCAAGCAACTGGAAATCACCAGGTCCAGACATGGTGCACAATTTCTAGCGCAAGCACCTGACGAGTGTGCATTCTGTGTAGCAAGGTGTTTTTAAAAGATCATCGAACATTCAGATATGGTGCCAGGCTTCATACACAAAGGTACCAAGTACCTTTGTGTATAACCGATAGCCTCTCTTACAACAGTTTATAAGTACCTTATAGCTACGATTGCAGATAAGATACACTACCGTCGGAAATTGTCGGTATTTCTGCTTTTTTTGAACGAGTAATCACGTTTCGAAGTCAGCAGTGATTTTTAATAGGATTCGCACTGATCGAACCAACAATTTCCGACGGTAATGTATATTATCACTGTGACGAGAATGGCATCCTTGCAGAAGAGCGAAAGGGATATTGAAAATCCTCGCGGGGCAATAAAGATTTAGTCACCATCGACGCAGTAACCATGACGCAAGCACGTAAACATAAAAAAAAACATTCTCTTGGCATACATTGACTACAAGCAAACGTTTATTTCCGTACCACATGACTATTTGCTTGAAATCTTGAAAATTTATAAAATCTGCCCATACATCATCAACTTTTCAAGTCGTCCGATGATGCCTTGGGGTACAAGAATCAAGTATTTTGATCATGAACAACCAAGGATATCTAGATCAATACGCATTATGACGCGTACCTTTCAAGGCGACTCCTTCAGTGCACTATGGTTTTGTTTAGCGCTGAACTCATTGAGTAAAACACTAAATAGCATGTCTCATGGGTTCAAAATACATGATAACGATATATGATAACTATACCTGGATGACCAGAAGCTATACGCTAGTTCAAACCAGAAACTGCAGCAAGTGCTCCAAGTCACAAAGCAGTTTTCCAATGATATCCACATGGAGTTCGGACTAGATGAATGCAGAACAGTGCATTTAATCAAAGGAGAATTGGGGAACGCAGAGCCAAAAAACGAGTTCGAGAATGACATCGAGACAATGGCTGAGGGCGAGTCATATAAATACCTGGGTTTTCTAGAGTCTAAGGGTATTCAGCATACGATAGTTAAGAAAAGCTTAATGACTGACTTTACTAAAAGACTCAGATCGGTTCTGAAGAGTTCTCCCAATTCGGCATAGAAGGTCAGGGCAATCAATATCTATGCCATCCCTGTCCTTACGTACTCTTTTATTCTCTTTATTAGAAACGGAATGGAAACAAAAAACTATCCACGGCGAGCACCTCAAAACGTTAGAACAACATGAATTGAACAGAGAGGCATCTAATAGATTTGGCTGAAAAAGGGTGTCGTGTTTCCAGAAACGGTGAGATTCCTGATAGCGAACAGAACAGGGGTTTCAGCACCAGAAATTATCGCAAACACGTGTTACATTAAGACGTGGTGGACAGGTACCGATTATGTGAAGATACTAATGAACCCATCGAGCACATTATTGATGGTTGTAACGTAATGGCACAGACATAATGATGTAGCAGGCATTATATATGAACAACTGGCCCTAAACCTAGGACTCGTAACAGAATGGATACCTTTCTATAGATATATTCCAGAGTCCGTTATTTTAGAAAATGAAAACTACATCTTATACTGGAATATTACTATCCAAATAGATTATTATATCCGAGCAAATCGGTCCGACATCGTGATACGTGAAAAAAAA
>CAKNWW010204697.1:0-24580 GCA_932074435.1 Andricus kollari
CCTTTCAAAACCCCTCATAAAAATGCAAATCGCTAAAATAGAAAGGAAGTTACATGCGTTTTGAAAATATCCGTGCAGACGTTGAGGTTGACAATTTCACCTCTCCCCCCATCACTTGGAGAGGGGTGGTAATCGTGGTCTATAAAGATGTCGATTAAGTACTGTTGGGTAGGTGAACATATTCCGAGAATTTAAAGAAAATCAAAGAACATGACTTTTAAAGTTAGGGCAGTTGAGAAATAATGCCCCTTATATGGCTCGTCCTCAGCCATTGCCTCGATGTCATTCTCCAAATCGTTCTCCAGCTTTGCGGTCCCTAATTCCCCTCTGGTTAATTGTACTGTTCTGCATTTATCTAGTCCGAATTCCATGTGGATATCATGTGAACACTTCTATGTGACATCGATCACTTGCTGCAGTTTCTGGTCGTAATGCGTATTATTCTAGTTATCCTTGGCTGTCCATGATCAAAATACTTGATTCACGTACCCCAAAGCATCATCGCACGACTTAGAAAGTCTATTATGCGTGGTCAGATTTTGTATATTTTTAAGACTTCAAGCAACTAGTCATGTGGTACGGATGGAAACGCTTGCTTGTAGTCAATGTATGTCATGTGCAAGTTTCTTTAGTGTTTACGAGCTTGCGACATGGCAACAGCTTCTATGGTGACTAGATCTTTACTGCCCCGCGAGTGTTTACAACATCCTTTTTGTTCTTCTGTTAGGATGTCATTATCGTCGCAGTGAGAATATATCTTATATGCAATGATGGCTGCAAGGCATTTATAAGTCATTGGAAGACTGGCTATCGGTCTAAATTCAGATGGATTTTGAGAGTCTGGTTTTCAAGGCAACCTATACGTAGAACCTTGGAACATAAAGCCTGGCATCAGATCTGGGTGTTCGATGATCTTCTGAAAACACTTGTCAACGCAGGATGTACACCCGTCAGGTACTTGCACCAGAAGCTGTGCATCATGTCCGGACCTGGATCTTTCCAGTTATTTTGCCCTTATCTAAACCGTTGAAACACTTGAAGCTGTGATGTTAGTCAGCTACATTTCAGGATTATTATTTGCTCTTGCTTTCTCTAGTTGGAACCACGCAGTGTTCCAACGTTAGTCATGTCTTCCAATTAAGGGACTTCGGTGTCTTGCTAGTTATTTTGCTTTACACTCAGCTCACGATAGAACCTTCTTTCATCTGTTAAGTCGGACTCTAAAATTTAAGGTGGGGTTCAGAATCAAATATGAATTAAACGCGGGAATTTTGATGATTGAATTTCTCCGCTTCTAGACTTCGAAATTAAATCGTGGGATCCATAGTCAGCCATGAACCCTTCATGACCAGCACCAATACTTTCTACTCATTGATCAAATAGTTTTCAAGTTATTGACAACCATATTTTTTCAGTTATTTTACCCCCAATTTGATTTTGTGCAATAGATATTAGTTGGTGCGCAAAATATTGAAATAACTTTTGGTCATCTTGAGCTTGGCTAACAAGTGAAAAAAAAAACCTTTTTAATTTTAAATGTTGCATGTTAGATGTGTAGAATTATGTAGAAACTAGAATGTAGAAATTTAAAAAAATTTAATTTGCCGCCATGTTGGATTTTTGAAACTTTTTAGATTTTTTAGAACATATTATTCTTTCTGAAGCCATGCCATTTTTTTTCTAACGTCGTTCACATCTATTTTGTTGAAAACTGTAGAAGTCAGCTACTTTTTGAGTATTAAATTGGCCATCACCTTGGAGTTTTCAAAATCTTGTGTTTCTCGGATGAACCTTTTCTTCCTGAAACCAAACCTTTTTTTCTAACGAAGTCGAAAAGATTTCGTTGAGATCATTAGAAATTAGATAATTTTTACATTTTCACTTGGCTGCCGTCTTGGATTTTTTCAAAAGTTTTAAATTCTTAAATACAGCATTTGCTTTGAAATTATTGCTTTTGCTTTTAAAATATTTTGTCACAGCTTGTTAATAAAAATAAAAGAAGAAGTTTCTTGATCCATGGATAAATTATTACCGCTTTGTCTCAGGTTTCGTGGATATACCGGTTAGAGTGAAAATTTGTATCTTTTAAATTCTTAAGCGTGACATCAAAGCAAATTCATGGTTAGATGCCCGAATATTATGCAATCGTCATAATCGCGCAGTGTTTAATAATGAAATGTAACTCTCAATCTTTGTCATTGAGGCACATAAGATATTTGGATTTGATACCTTCTACTGTGTTTTGAATAATAAATAATTTTTTATAATACATGCATGATTTCAGCCCCTTTCTACGCCTATGAAGCGGGGCTAAAGCTCTCCTTTTTACTCCCTAGGGACTGAAAAGTGACGTCACAGGTGAACAATGAAAATTATATGTCTTATGAGCTCGCATTTTACTATTATCAGCCCATTCACCGTAAAAACTGTGAGGAAATTTTGGTTGCAGATAATAGAATTTTGCAGTTTTTTATGGAAAGTTACTATATAACTGATCAAATTACCTTAAATTACCGAAAATTTTCATAAATTTCCGGAAATTTATGTAAATTTTTAAAAATGAATGTTGAGTAATTTAGGGTAGGTTACCATATTTACTTGTAAAATTACCATAAATTTCCGTAAATTTATGGAAATTTTTAAAAATGAATATTGGGTAAATTATGGTAATGTACCATATTTACCGGTAAAGTTACCGAAAATTTGCATAAATTTCCGGAAATTTATGGAAATGTTTCAAATTGAATTTTGGGTAATTTAGGGTAATTTACCATAGTTGCCGGTAAAATTACCATAAATGACCAAAAATTTACATAAATTTCCGGATATTTATGGAAATTAAAAAAAATGAATACTGGGTAATTTATGGTATGCCACCATATTAACCTGTGAAATTAACATAAATGACCGAAAATTTATAGACCTTTTTGAATGAAATTTATGTCAAGTTGCGTTATATCACCTCTAAAGATACCGTGAATTACCAAAAATTCTCGACAATTTTTTTATTGAATTTTTGAAAATTTGTAATAAGTTAACATAAATTTCATGTTTCTTTATTCAAAATCTAATATGGACTAAAATCATGACTGTATTGCGAGAAATGTCTGAAATCATCCATTTGTTATAAAAAATATCGTATGCGCCAAGGGGGAGAGGCCCTTTTTCTCTCCCTAGGTGCATAATATACTAATATATCTCACATAATATATAACGTTTAATATTCTTTCATGGTGTTTTCTAATACTGACAATGCGTTTTTTAGATGTTCAAAGGTAATGTAAACGGAGATACAATTAGATTAAATAAATTTGAAGTACCAATCATCGCACAATGGATTAGAATAAATCCTACTAGATGGAGAGATCGGATATCTCTAAGAGTAGAACTTTATGGATGTGAATATGGTAAGCAAATATCATCAGCTTTGATATATTTAAAAATGTCTTGTTTTCTTTACACATACATGCAAAACTCTCGATTGGTCACTGTTTACAGACATCGAAAATTTTCGATTCCGCATCGTGCGCGAAGACGATGAGAAAAATCCCCAACATCGGTTAGCAAAATGCTTTCACCGGTGAGCAAAATGCTCTCCATTGGTACCAAAATATTTTGCTCACTATGTGAACATCCTTCTGGGTGAGGTTGGGTTAGTAATTTGTCATTGTAGTGTATTCGATGTCTGTAAACGGTAGACAATCTCAGCTTTTGTATTGTAATTTGTAAAGATACATGAGGCCCGTGAGGCCTCGTGTATCGAAATATACTATTTCTTAGTTCCAATTTCGTCTAGATTATTGTTCAGTATAATTTTTTTAAATTAAAATACGATAAAAATTATTTCTGTACATTTTTTTTTTAATTCATGCATATTCATGTCATCCATACTTTTTAGTGTCTGATGTTCTTTCGTTTAATGGTTCATCAATTTTACGTTGGGACCTAATGCGAGAACCTATTGAAACCGATCGACATTCAATACGTTTTCGATTTAAAACTAACATTGCCGATGGAGTGTTGATGTATTCTCGAGGAACGCAGGGAGATTTTATAGCATTGCAGTTGCGCGATAACAGAATGTTATTGAATATCGACCTTGGTTCTGGAATAATGACAAGTTTGTCAGTTGGAAGTCTCTTGGATGATAATATGTGGCACGATGTTGTAATCGCCAGAAACAGAAGAAACATCGCCTTCTCAGTAGACAGAGTTTTGATAAAAGGGCGAATTAAGGGAGAATTTCATAGACTGGATTTAAACAGAGTCGTAAGCTTCAAGTGTAAAATATAAATTGCATATTACTTGCAATGAGTCCATAACAATAATGTAATGCTTTATTTTTCAGTTTTACATAGGTGGTGTCCCTAATAAACAGGAAGGTCTTGTGGTAACCCAAAATTTCACAGGCTGTATTG
This sequence comes from Andricus kollari, assembly GCA_932074435.1. NCBI lineage: Eukaryota > Metazoa > Arthropoda > Insecta > Hymenoptera > Cynipidae > Andricus > Andricus kollari. The sequence continues at coordinate 4,419 of CAKNWW010204697.1, forward strand.
AAAACTTTTACCTTAACACGACCAGTATCATTAGCGATGTTAAAGAAATAGAGAGATACGGCGATTATTTGCGATACCAGAGAATAAATACTGTTTACAGTTGTCCCGAACCACCAATAATTCCTATAACTTTCTTAAAGGCTAACTCTTATGCAAAACTAAAAGGATACGAGGGTGTGTCATCTCTTAACGTTTCTCTCTCGTTTAGAACTTATGAAGATCGTGGTATAATTTTGTATCATCACTTCACTTCTCCAGGATTTGTCAAGGTAAATTAAATCATAAACACAAACACAAGAAATTACGTTAATCTTTAAATTATACAGTGTGTCTATTGTGAGGTATTCACATGAACGAATCGCAAATTTATATAAATAATACAATTAATAAATTATACTATGTTTAAGTATTCACATACAGAGAATCCGAAATTTCACAATTTTAAATGCTAGTTATTTGAAAGTGTCTATCCGATATTATTCAATTTTTAACGATTTTTGATTGAAATTTTTGTAATTGTTAGTTATTTGTACTTAAAATAATGCTACATTTTTAACCTTGCAAATATAAAAACATGCCGTTTTTTACGTCTACATTAAACATTTTTTAATTTCTATAACTTTCAGTTTGAATAATATTTATTTCAATTATTTTATTTTGATATACTGTCCGATTTCCAAAGCTTGAAAATTAAAATGACGCGGCTAAAAATGCTTCCAATTTAAAAATGACCGTGTTTAAAGTTGAGCAAATTTTAATATGCTCATTTTAAATGCCTTTCAATTTAGAATTATTGTCACACTTTGAATATTTAATGCTAAATGCTCGAATCTTAAAATTTCAAAGACGGAGAAAAATCTTAGTAAGCTGGTGATAAAAAAGATAAATTAATGGAAGTTCTTTTCTAAATTTTGAGTCATTTGCTTCATTAAAATGTAATTCTTAAGACGTCAAATGTTATTCTATGGACCGAATCCATTTTATATCTTACTGGCTGTGCAACTTTAAATCACAGAATCATTCTCCTCTTAAATATATTGTTTTTCAAAGAAAATAAGAAGACACGTATTTTACCGTTTTTGAGAAAAAAATCATTTTCGCGAAGTTATAACTTTTTGAACTTTTAGGGTTGTTTTCCCAAAAAATACCAGTTTTTTCTCGAATCCTTCTTTTTCTTAAAACCCCCACCTTTTTTTGTAATTTTTTTCGCATATTCAAGAGGTAAATGATTCTATGATTTGAAGTTGCACTACCTATTTGATTTGAAATAGATTCCATTTATGATATAAAAAATAGGAAAACACAGGTGTTCTATTGCGCATGCTTCTACTGAGCGGCGCTCATTGACTATAATTCACAACCGTATTTTAAATTTAAATACAGGCGCGTAATACAGCTAATGAACCCCGCTACAATCCAAGCATGTGTAGATCGAGACGTATCTGTTGGGCTGTCTGAGTCATGTCGAAAAAAGCAAACTTTTAGATCGAAATGAACCCATGTATTTGGGTGAAAATAAAAAAGGCAACACAAATTGTTTATAAACTTTTTTTAAAGGTATTTCATATTTAAGTAAATAATTTTTTTCATTGTTCCTAACCCTAATTTATTATAAAAATAGTAATCAACGATATCAAGAAGGGTGCTTTTATTTAAAATTGATTTTTTAAGTGTTAAATAATATCATTTGTATTTAAATGCTTGTACAATATACAATAGGGTGGTCCAAAAACACTTTTTATAGAGGGCAACGATCCCCCCATTTGATTCCATATTCGAAAAAAGAAATTTCATATTTAAAATTTTTTTTGATTATAACAGGTGCTGGTTTTAACTTGAAGGTTCCCATGTAAATTGAATGGAGAAAAATCACTTTTTTGAGATTTTGGAATAATTTTTCAAGGCTTGGAAAAATGTTACGAGAAAGTATAGACGCTTGTTGAGAATTATTCAACGACGAATTTCATGTATCAGGCATATGGGTTTGACACCCTTAACACACCTCCACGGTGCCTTGAAAACTACCGTTAAAACCAAAAATGTCAATTCTTCATGAAATTGATCTTTTGAGCACTTCATGCTCGTTTTTTTTACTAAAAATTATTTCTATTTGTCTAGTGGAATATTTATCAACATTGTTTAATTAATTTTTACTTATTTAAACAAATTCAATTTGTTGATGAAATGTTTTTTTCCAAAAATTCGTCGAACTGGCAGTTTATTATCGTTAAGTGATATAAATTTATTTTTAAATATTTTTCAATTTTGTAATTAACCAATCTTGATAAATATTCCACTTGACCAACAGAAATAATTTTTAGTAAAAAAACGAGAATAAAGTGCTCAAGAGGTTGATTTCATGAAGAATTGACATTTTTAGTTTCAAGGGTAGTTTTCAAGGACTTTTTTTCGGATTTGGAATCAAGTGGGGGATCGTTGCCCTCTATCATGAAAAAATTTTGCCATGCATTTTTGGACCATCCTAATGTATAATATCTGTAAAGATAAGAAATTATATGTAAATTTTATTGAAATAGTTGTAGATACTTGAATTATTTAATTTAATTTATTAATTTTTATTTAAAGGTCCATATTAAGATTTAGTTTAACATAGGAGTCTAAAAAGCCAAATTTCCAATTTCCTTAATCCTTTTTAGTTCTTGAACACTAATAAAAAATCCATAATAGATACGCGAATGAAAATATTTTCCCTCGAATACGCTACAGCTGTTTGACATTCATGCCAAATTTCAACCATTTAGCAAAAATATTGTACGAGCTAGGAGTTGTAAACGACGATCGGATATCTGACCGTCATTATAAGCAGGCCCCCCACTCCCACACGTCTCAAAGTTTTTGAGTAAAAAGTACCTTCTCAATCCCGACCGCGGCGCCGCATTCACCTCAATGCAGGCAAAACCCTTATCAGTGATGATCAGTGTATGTTCTATCTGTCATTTATTGTCATTCGTGGTTACATATTTAAATTGTGATTATATTTAGTTTTTGTAAAGTCATGCGCCAAATTTTCGATGTCTGATTTATTTGCTCAAAAAGTCCGAATGATTCAAATACAAATGCCTGCCAAATATTTTTGGGGGGATACACTTTTCAAAGTGAAAAAAAATTCCTTCTATATCTTAAATTAATAACTTCCTTAAAATAATAATATATTACATTGTAACATAGGATAATAGTACATTGTTAACCGAGTGGTGAATCGACTAGTCCCCCACTTGGTTAACATATTATTTTCTTTACATAACGCGAATGGCAATGCGATGTCGGGGCCTGGCGCGAAACAGCAAGAGTGATGGGTTCCACGATCGATTAATGCAATCATGAAAATATGGGCTTAAAAGTACTCCATGGTTTGCATCCAGCCCTTTGACCCGCTCGTTGGGGGCCTATTGATCCGCCCGAGTCGAGTCCTGACATCGATGTTAACAGTCTAATATTACCAAACTTTACCGGCACTAGTGTGGAAAAGTAAGTTTTATCACACAGACTCATCGATCGTGGAATCGAGATCACTTTCACTGTTTCGCGCCCGGGTCCCAAAATCGTATTTGCCGCGCGGGTATTAAAGAAAATAATTAATTCATTATTTCTCATGCCAATGGAGGTAAACTTACATCAATAAATATATGAATAATTATAGTAATTATTTTCATCTAGAGTTGGCAGAGAGGCTCTTTCTGACCTCAGAGTGAGAACTACGATTTCAATTTACTCGGGACTGGATAATTATTTTTAATTACTGTACTGTCCACTGCGTTAAATACCAAATAATGTTCAAACTAATTTCTTATTTCTTTTAAATATGGGTAACGCAAGAATAGATCACCTGATAGCCGTTGCGACCTATATTCCAAAAAAATGGTTAACAATATATATTGTTTCTGTGTATTATTAGGATTGATTTTTTCTGTTTATGTAAACTGATATATGTCGATGAGTTCAATGAAAATAGCGCATGCAAAATGCTCTTTATCTAAAAAGGATATTGCGACTCAATAATTTTATTTTCACAAAATACCAATATTTTGTACTTTAAATATTGTTTTCAATATTAAAGAAGGGTATGAAATAAAGCAAGAAACACCCAATTATGGCATATACACTTATGTGAAATTTATATCCCTAAAATTAATAAATTAACGCAAGTATTAAAAGAATTACGCACCTTTAAGCTAAAAACTGGTTCTTGAAAATTTCAACTTCCTTTAAATTTGCCTTTTTCTTATCTTCATATCTCCTAAGGAGCCAAATGAAAAAAGTCCGTTTTGCAGATTATGACATGTGTTGTCGATATCTACACTCCCGATTTGAAAACTTGATCCTACCTTTCTTGGTTATTACTTTATTTCACTTCAAAAATCGTGCAATGTTAACCTCATTTTAACCTGCATGATACGTAAAAACAATAGAGCTGAAATTAGCATATCAAATAAAGTTGTTCTCTTTTTAATTCAAAAATATTTTATAATATTATAATTTAAAAAATATTTATTCTTTCTAATAAATTGTTCCAAGTTATAAGAAATATGCTGGGAATCCCGTTTAAGTCCCTCCCATTGAAGTTGTTCCGAAAATTATTGCCGTAGCGGTTTCGGAGCCCGCGGGGACGATAGAGGGTTGCCTTTTTATGTTCTGAGCGAGCGAATTTTCTGGTCGCTTCAAGTCAAGGCCATTTAGGAGCATGCCCGAAAGCGGACATAAATTGAATTCCCAGTCTACTTATTGGATATTTAAGTAAAAATTACGGTAAGTAGGGAATTGTATTTTCGATTGTAGAAAGTGAAAATAACAGTAAATTATTATTGCGCTAGATAATTTATAAATATTCCTAATTTAAAATTGAATGAATAAAGGTATTAGTTTAGTGTATGAATTTTAATGCGATTTAACTGTAGAACTATACATATTACGGCGTATTCAGACACCTTTTATAAAATATTTGCGAACAAGGCTAACGTACTTGATCTGGTAACCTGTAAATCAGCACATATGTTTTACTGTACCACCGCTCCATCACAAGGAACAGCGCAAAAAAATGCCATTCAGCATCAAAGTAGAAATCATTTTTGTGATTCTTTAAATTAATGAAAAAAAATGCAAATTTTTCTATTGGCCGGCAGCACTATCAGAGAAATAATAAAAAAATTAAGTTCGGGTTGTTAGGTTACGTTGACCTTCACTGACCCACCACTTCGCTTTTTTAATATCACAAACAGTGAATTACAGGAAATTTTTATAATCATCTTCAATCTTCAACGGAATCATCATTACTTTTACATTTTTGTGTGATGTGCAAACACCATCAGAATGAATACCGTTTGATCCATCAACAACACACCAATTCGGACGCAATTCTGCAAAGATCAAAAATCCTATTTTTAAATCCAGTTTCAATGTTTTAAAATGAACGCAAAGTTCTTTCTGTCTCTGGTTATTACGAACGGATACACCGTCTTTCATTCTCGGATACATCCTGCTTTCCTCATCACCTTCGAAAAACTGTTCAATCATTTCTTTATCTTCTGTAATTCTCTTACGACTTTTATATGTGACTTCGGGAAGAAGACCATATTCGTGAGTTAACTTTCGTGATTTTTTTACCAAATATTCACTAACTTCAAATTGAGCGGAATATTTCTGTATCGACCATGATTCTGGCTCGAAACTAAATAATTAAATTTGTCTTCCGTATTAGCGCAATATTTAATTTTGACTTTTAATTTTCCCAGCAGAAATAAGCAGTCCTTTAAGAGTAGTTGATTTTCATTTGAGTTGAAATTTTAAAGTGGGAATATCAATACCTTAGGATTTTTTAGCCCTCTGCGTACAGTGTACTCAGTTCATTTTTCTCCCGTTGTGTACACCATAGGTTACGCTAACCCGCCAACTTTCTTGGCGTATATCTCCGAATCTATTCAACCAATCTCAACGTATTTTTTTTATCGGAAGGAAACACAGTCAGGATTATGATGGTGCTGGTTAAAATAATAATAAATAATAATTTAAGCAAAGCAATTGAAAAAAGTTTGAGCGTGCCCAGGGCGCGCGACTTGTTTGTTCTCGCGCTTCGCGCTCGATGTTGTCCAAAATGTGAACTTTTCTATATTATGTTCAACACTTTTATATCAAATTTATATTACATTTATTTCATTACCTCCGCCTGGGATTGCTTCCTCAGATTTTCAAAAAATTAAATTTTCGTCTGAGTGAGAAATTGTATTGAGATAGTTTCGGAATGTATTTGATATCTGGTAAAAATTTGGATTGAAATTTGTTAATCTATCAGAAAAAAAGTTTTTTTTTCTATGTTTTGAAAGTTTTCCAAATTTTAAAAAGCAAATAACTTGTTTTAATTATCATCGAAATTGAAAATGCCATTAGAATAATTGCCAAGTCTTTTTATTATGTACCTGTAACTTTGACAAAAATGTCTAAACTTTATTAGCAAATTTTGCTTTAAAAGTTTCAAAATGATCTATTTGAATTTTGGTCTAATCTAAACATTTAATTGGGATAGTTTTGAAATATTTTGATATTTAGTAAAAATCTGTATTGAAATTTCTTAATCTATAAGATAAATGGTTTTTTCTATTTTTTGAAAATTGTCTAAACGTTAAAAATCATATAAGTTTTTTCATTTTCATCGAAATTAAAAATGTTATTAGGACAATTCTCAAGTCTTTCTGACATATAGGTAAGACCACCCTACAGTAGATAATGATCATACAGTAGATAATAATCAATTGTAATTAATAATTGATGTTAAATAATTAATGAAATATAATGAATAGTTAGCACACGATACGTCTTAATATATTAAAATTATAATCGATTATTTTACTTGTATTTGTGCTTTTAATTGAGGATTATTATCTACTGTAGGATCATTATCTTCTGTAGGGTGGTCTCCCCTACCAGAAACTGTGACAAAAATGTGTACAATTCATTAACAAATTTTGTTTAAAATGGTGAACATGTTCTATTTCAATTTTTTCCAATGAAAAAAAGGTATTTGAGATTGTTTTAAAATTTATTTCACATCTAGTACAAGATTGGATTGAAATTTCTTAAAGTATCAGAACAATATTTTTCTCTTTTTTGAAAATTTTCCAAATGTTGAAAAGCATAAAAGTTTTAGATCTCTTCTACATTTGTGATAAATTTCTTAAAATTAAAAAGAATTCTTCCCAACGAATAAAAACTTCTCTCCGTGAATTGTTTTTAAGAAATTGCTATGTTTATTTGGAAATCGTCTAGACTTTTCATTTCCTAATAAAAAAACATATAGGCCAACCGGAGTCATAATTTCCCCTAACACGTTTGCGACACCGATGCCTATGGACTTTTTGAACTCCTGCTGTATTGTATATAATACTTATTATAAATAAGAACCCTCAATGATCAGAATTGGTTTTGTTCACTTTTTAAAATTTATTTTCGACAAAATGAACCTTTTCTACTCCCTTGACATTTTTCTTGTACCATCTCGTACATTATACCTATTATTTATTCACAACCATATAAACAATATATTTGTTATAAATGGACGCCACCCTACAACCCATAATTTTCAAGTTATTAATGATAACGTTTTCCATAAACCTAATTTTACCGTATAAAGTATAACTATTTTTCTTAGCAGTTGCGATACCTGCTCCTTATTGGCCTGGATACGTAAAAGAATAAGGTAGCAGGGATATTTGTCAAATTTAAATAAATATTGATGATATTAAAAATATGCTTAGTCAAAGTTACCTCACATTTGAAAAATAATTTCTCGATTTGTATCTATTATTTCAAAATTAAAAAAATAAGATCCCTGTAAGAAACACTATTTTTTAGTATGTTGAGAAATTTCAATCCAAATTTTGACTAGATATCAAGTATGTTTCGAAACTATACCAATTAAGTGTTTCGTTTGTAAAAAAATTCAAAAAGAGCATTTTCAACATTTAAAACTTTATTTAGACTTTTCGCGACTATTTTATCTGAAAGTATTGTTAAAAATTATTACTTATATGGTATGCCTGGATTCGTAAAAGAATAAGGTAGAGATTGCATTGATAAAATTTGAATAAATATTGATTACATTAAAAATATGCTTGGTCAAAGTTGCCCTACTTTTAAAGACTAATTTCTTGACTTGCAATGATTCGTTCTCAAATAAAAATAACATCCCTATAATAAAAACTATTTTTGTGATAGATTAAGAAATTTTAATCCAAATCATTGCTATTCAAATTCGATTGCCAAAATGAGAAACTTTTAGGTTCTTTTTTTTCATTTTTCAATTATTATTTTGTGAATTACAGTTAGCGTAGGCTTTGTGACCTTAGGATAGTAGCCCTAGAGCTTGCCGGGGTAAGGTAAAGGGTATGCATTGCAGTGAGTACAACAGCCTGAGCGTGCCTAAAATTTTCCTTAATATTTGGCCGCCAGGATCGGTAGTTACTTGCCTTAAATTTACTCCATGTAGACACTTCGTTCGCAGCTGTTTTTTCATGTTTATTAAGGAGAAATATTTTGGTTATATGCATATAATAATTGTAGGTAACGAATCAATCTACAAGGGGTATTTCTAAAATTTTTGTAATAATCATTGCAAGCCGATAAATTAGTCTTCAAAAGTAGGGTAACTTTGACCAAGCATATTTTTAATATAATAAATATTTATTAAAGTTTGACAAATATCACTTGTAGCTTATTCTTTTATGAACCCAGGCATACTAAATAAGTCATATTTTTCACTATACTTTCGGAGAAATTAGCGACAGGCGATAACTTTACAAAAGCCCGTGTACCCAACCCTCTTAAATAAAGAGCATTTTGTAACATGGTGCATGCGCCATTTTCGTATAACTCATCGACATTTAAAAACGATTTTTGTCAAAAGAGCAATATATCGGTTTACGTGGGTGTGGTGAGCCCACACTTGTAGTTATTTACTACAAGAAACTATCCACCTAAAAAACACTACCCGAATCGGGTGGTGTCACGCTTACCCCTAGAGGCTCGCCGAAAGGGAAATAGCTTAATGATATACATAAATGGAAAAATCAATCCTCATAACACCCATAGACAATATATATGATTTCTGCAAAGCTTAAAAATCCTATTTATAGATCCAGTTTCAATGTTTTAAAATAACCGTGAAGTTCTTTCAGATTAAAAAAAATCAAACGCTTTTTCTTTATAGTTTGTTGTGCAAAACACAACAAAGAACTTTTTCAAAATGAAAGTTAATTTAATTCCAAAGTAATTTCAAAGTCACCATTTTATTTCCATTTTCTCGAAACTGGATGACTTTTTTAAGCAAACCTATTTTAGTTCAATTCGTCCATTCAATAGCTGGAACTCAAATCCTTACTTTTTTTAAGTCAGCAGATTCACTTCACAATTAATGTTGAAGGTTGATACGGATACAAAACATTACCTCGAAACGTTACATTTTTCATTAATTTTCTCGAAAGTGGATAGCTTTTTGTAAGAAAGCATTTTTACTTCGAGAGAGCATGGAAATATCTCGAAAATACTTTCGTCTTGTTTTTTAATGGTCCTGCTGAATTTATAATACTTTTCAAGTCTCCTGAAGAAAAAGAAAAATCGACTCCTTACGAGTTTCCACCCGATTATTGTACTTTATTACTCTCCCTTTTACGGGTTTGAGGGCTCCGCTCCCTTTACATCTTTTACAATTTCACTTAACCACTATGCCTTATGCTTATCTTAACCTATAATCGCTTCGCCTTCTTATTATTGAAAGTTCTTAAATATTATCTTACTAACTATTATCTATAGCAAGTGCGCGAGACCTTCCAGAACCTCCATTTCCTCTTACCATTGCTCTTGAAGCGTTACCAAGACACGCAACACTAATTTTCCTTATACATAATTCAATTTGGTTTTCTCCTCCCCCATATTCTCTCTTCCCTTTTCTCTTCTAAGCTCTTCATCTACTTTTCGCCTTGTCCACAACGGCTCAGTATTCACTTAACTTTATCTACCACGCTCTATCCCCCTTCCTCTTCCCCTGTACATCTCTCCAACACGTGCTCCCACGATTCCCTTTCATACCTACTTACCCTACACAATTTCATTTCTTCACTCATCCAATATTTACACTCATTCATGTCTTCTCCCATTCTGAAACGTATCATCCTGAACCACCTGCACTCCTTTTTCAATTTGCCTAGATATTCTGGGACCCCTTCCATCTTGACGAATCTATACCATTTATTATATTTTGACTCCATATTCTTTTCCCACCTCTTCTCTTCATGCTTCTTACTCATTTCCCCCTCTACTACCTGCCACTCCCTCCCCTCGTTACCCATTCACCATTCCGTTGTAACTTGCCATCTCTCCTCCCATCTTGAATGTCCCGTGTTACCTCTCCTCTCTCTATTCAGTATTTCCGGCAGGCATACTTGTGCAACCTTGCTACCCTTACCACTCTTAAATTTCTCTTTGAAATTCCAGACCTTTTTCATCTTTCTTATTACGAATTTCTCTCTTCCTGTTTCTTCTCTCAACATATAACCTGGGCAGTTACAGCTCAGTTCAATAACCGATCTCAGAAATCTCTTTTGCATGTCTTCTACCTTTTTGTACTCCTTTCACTCCCAAATTTCCACTCCATAACACATCACTGACCATACCAATGAATCAAACAGCCATACTCTCATCTTCCATTCCTCTTTAAATCTTCTTTTTCCAATCCCCGACACTTGACCCATCACCTTACTCACACTTTCCATTCTTTTTGTCACCTGAAGATCGTTTCCACCACCCGCTTCGAACCAGAATCCTAAATAACAAAATTCCTCTACCATTTCCACCATTTCCCCATTCATCTTCCATCCATACTTTACTTCATCTTTCTCTTCCTGAAACATACTATCTTTTGTTCGTCACATTAGTTGTAAGGCCTTTCTCTCTCACATACTCTTCGAATCCTTTCATTAGCAATTTCATTCCACTTTCATTCTCTGCCGGAAGCACCACATCGTCCGCGTACGCTAACGAGTATATTCTTTTATTTCCTATAACTGTACCCCCTTTACCTTTCTTTTCCATTTTCTCTTCTAGGGCTGCTAACAATATGCTAAACAACAACGGACTTAGTGGGAACCCTGGCCTGAGACCCCTGCCTGTCTAGAACTCCTCTCCTTTCTGTTCCCCGATCCTCACCCTTGTCTCAATCAGCTCTTCGTCCACCTCCCTTTCTTGCATTGCCTTCCATAAAACTTTTCTATTCACCGAGTCGAAAGCTGCCTTAACATCTACGAAGAGTGCGACCAGTTTTTCTTTTTTCTGTCCCAGGTTCCTGTTGACTAGATAATTTAGAACGAAAATGTTGTCCACTGTCCCCATCCCCTTCCTGAATCCTGTTTGATTCTGTGGCATACTTCCTTTCTGTTCTACCTGTTCTTTTAATCTCTTTCTAAGCACCTCCGCGTAAATTTTATACGTTACTGGCATGAGAGTATTCCTATATAATCTTCCACTTTTCTACCCCCTCTTTTCTTTAATAAAGGAACTACCAAACCTGTTCTCCACTCCTTCGGCCATCCTTCCCCTCTCCATCCTCTATTACATACTTCCCAAATCTCTTCTCTAACTCTTCATCCGCCAAATTTTAACGCTTCATTCTCCATCCGATCCTCTCCTGTCGCCTTATTTCTTTTTAACTTCTCAATTGCTTGATTCACCTCCTCTCTGGTCACCTTATTTCCACCTTCCATTCCTCCCTCCTTGATCTTTCTTCCGTCCCCCCTCACCTTGCTATCCACCCCTCCTAGCAATTTCTTAAAATATACCGTCCATTCATCCATACTTATCTCTTCATTGATTCCTTTCCATCCACTCCTTTCTCTATTGATCACCTCCCATTCTCTTCCTGCCTTTATTGCTTTCTCTACCTCCTCCATGTACCTCACGTTCGCCTCCTGTCGTTTTACATCCAGTAATTTCTCGTGTTCCCTTTTTCTTTTATTATACTCCTTTCTGTCTATCTCTCCTCTTCTCCAACTCTTTAATAATGACTTCATACGCTCTTTACTCTCTACACATTCCATATCCCACCATCCTCTCTTCTCCCTTCTTTCTTCCTGTCTTGGCCTAATTTCTTCCACTATTTTTTCTTCCCTTCCCCTCATCTTACACAACACCTCATCCACGCCTCCCCCACCTTCAATCAAAACATTCTCTTCATCCATTCTTTCCGTATATTTTCCATATATTCTCTTATCTTATTAACTCCCCATTTGCCTATCTTTGCTTTTTTCCCTGTCGCTTCCTCCTTCCTTCCCTCCCGTCTCCAATTTCCGCATTTCAACTTTCATTGACCGGGAAGTGTTCTGACCCTATTTCGGTTCCTACTTCCATTCTTTCCAACAGCCTCCTTATCCTTTCCTCGACCAGAATGTAGTCTATAACTGTTTCCCATTTCCCTGCAAACGTAATCTCGCCTTCCTCATCCCCTTCTGAGTTCCCATTACAAATGAACCATCCTGTTTCTGCCAGAATTTCCACCAGAGTCCTACCCTCCTGGTCCACCTGTTTGTCTTTCGATTTCCTCATGAAAGTCTCACTTTCTTTATCCCATATTTTCCCTCCCTGTTCCCCTGTCCAAGCATTCAGATCACCTCCTATCGACACCAATTCATCATCCTTTTTCGCCACCCATTTCCTAATCACACTCCAACCTTCTTCTTCTCCCCTTCTCCTGTAAATGCAAACTATCCTCACCTTTCTTCTTCCTATATTCACCATTCTCGTCATGACTCCAGCTGTTTCCTCAAATCCCATTTCTATTCTCTTTTCTCTCGCAAATTCATTCCTTACTTCTGACACCATACCCCCTTTCTTTCTTCCCTTTACCTTCTCTTTCGTTGCCTCTTGCATCTGCTACATATATCCCTTGGGTAAATTCATCTTCACCCTCCTCCAATCCTTCTCACCTACCCTGGTTTCACTCAAAAGCACTACATCCCATTTCTTCACCTCTTCCCAGAATCCTTCATCTTTATTAATTAGCCCTGATACGTTCCCAAACGCTACTCTCACTTCTTTCTTTCTTCCTTTCCCCCTTCTTTCCTATTTACGTCCCCTTTCTACTCTTGTGGTAACCCCGTCGCTTCGCCTTCTCCTCCTTCTTTCCTTTCACCCTCTACTGTTTCCATAACATCCTCCCTTCTATCCCTAGTCTCTGCTTCTCCCCCTCGTCGCCATGGACCCTCCGTATACAATTTACTAAATTTTTTTTTCTCATCATCCCATATCCACACATTCCCATTTATCCACATCCTGTCTTTCCCTATCCATACCGTGTTCCCTTTCACTCCCTTACTCCATGCTCTTTGTTTCATCATCCACTTTCTTCTTCTTTCATTCCACGTCATATCCTCCTCTATCCTTTCTTCCCTCCATATATATATATACGCGGTTTACCTTCATTCTTCCTTCCCACTCCATTTACCTCTTCCGCGTGCACTTTTGTCCCAATTCCCCCATCAAATTTACCACTTCTTCTCTTCCTGATTCACTATCCACTTTCATTCCTCTAATCACTATATTCCTTCTTCGTTTCGTCTTCTCTTCTACTTCCATTTTCCTTTCTAACTCTCTCAATCGTGTTTTCATTCTCTCATTTTCTAGGATAACGTTCTCATTCACTTATTTTATTCTCTCTCCTTCTCTTACCCCTTCATCCCCTTTCTTTATATTCTCAGACTTACATTCTACCTTTCTCACTCTTTCTTCCAGCTTCTCCGTATCAGACTATCTTTTTCTCACACATCCTTTGCTTTTTCTCGATATACTCCAACTGCTTCCAAACCTTATCTTTTTCTTGCCGCCACACCAGATCCCATTCTTCCCACTTCTCTTTAACTTTGCTCATTTCCTGCCAAACCTCATCCCCTCGCTTTTGCATGCCACTCAAACCTCGGTTCGTTTCCTCTCTAAACCCTTTAATGAGATTTTCGAAACTCTCTAGATCGACTTTCCCTTTTACCTTATTCCTCTCCGGTGGAGACTTTTTCTTAAACTTTTTCCGCTACTTATCTTCTCCCTGCTCATTCCCCTCTTCTTCCCTTGATCTTTTACTGTCTTCCGTCTTGTCCTCCTCATCGCTATTATCCGTAAACCCTCCCCCTGCCTCCATTTGTCAAAAAGCTTAATTTCGATCCGAAGCAACTAGATCTAGATCTAGTAAGCAGTTCTCGATTTGACGGCCTACCTCGAGTCCTTCTGTCAGCTAGTCCCCCTTCCTTCTCTCCCCACCCCAAGTTTGCCTAGCGTAGTAAACTGCACCTCGCCATCATCAGTACTATCCCCGGCATCACTCTTACCCCTCCCTCTTTCCCCTATCTCCGTGAGATCATCAGCACCGGAGTTGTTGTGTACCTTCTGTTGCCCTCTCCTGGACCCCATTGGGCTCCTCATTACAAACATGCTGGCCTACCTTACCGATCTGCTGTCATCTATCTTCCCTCTCACTGTTCCGTCCTCTTCAACTAACCTCCAAATTAGCACTTTCAACTTTTCTCTTAACCCTTTCAACCTTAAAAAACAGCTCCCCGACACTACTACACACTCCCTCCCTTCACTACACTCACCTTCCTTACCACCTTTCACCTCAATCACACTTCCACGCCCGTCGCCAAACGTACTTTACCATTCTGTACCGGAAACGGAAGCCCCTTACGAGTTTCCACCCTTCAATTTTAAACGTCGAAAGTATCATATGATACACGATGTACTATAAGGAGACCTTACACCATGTATTTCACCTGGCGCCAGTTTGCGATCGCTCTTCGTTGGATTTTTTGCATTGAGAGATTTATTTTGCCATGGGAGCGCCTCTTCTGAGAAAATTAGTAATTAAATTGTGTGCTACTATGAGAATAGTAATTGCTTAATGTTCCGTGCTTAGCGCTCTCATCTCAAAATAAATCGTATAGCAATCGCAGTTGTAGGCTGTGTCCCACCAGCCCTGTCATAGGCATGCAATCTCCTTCGTTATATGAAAGTATAATAACCTCTGGAGAAGGAGAAGCCGGTCGGAGAAGTAGCCAGGATGTATGAAATAAACAGTTACTGTCGATGCCATTAAATATTAATTTACAAAAAATAAGTATATGTAATCACAATGTCAATATGTAATCATAAATGTCAGCAAATGTGCCCAGTAAAAAAACTAATTGGGGCGAATTAACATTGTTTAATTCGCCTCAATCTTGCTTTCTTATTCATTTAAATTAATTCAAGCGCAGTGCAATTAATTGAAATTTTGCTACTTGAATACATTTGCATTAATCTGATTGCGTGTTTAAGGTCAATTCGAAAAAATTCATAAAATTTTAAAAAATTACAACGGATCCTTTATAACCCGCACGTTGGTTCTCCTATTTCGAATTAAACTAAATAAATCAACACTTGATGAAATTCGCTGTCACGAATGACGAATCCAGGCAACTTCGAGCTTGACTTGAAACCTCGCGAATTAAAATGAATTGAATGACACTGAAATTATTTCGTGCTGATGCATTAAAATGAATTAGTCTTTTCTGTTCTTTTATGAACTTCTAATTATGTTAATGAACAAATTTTACTACAAATAACCCATTTTTTAAATTAAATTAAACCCATTTTAAATAATTACGAATTGCTAAAAAAATGTAATGAATATTTTTAGAAATCCTTGTATCAGTTCAAAGATATTAATTGGACAATTGCCTCGAATATTGTATTAGACATTTCTTAATTGATAAACTTTTAATTAAACGAAGTAAAACATTTTCGAAATTATTGCCATTACAAAGCTTCCTCTTTGAGCAAGTAAGAAAAGCTAGAAAGGTCGAATTGGAAAATGGTAATTTCTGTCGTTACATTTATGTTTTTTTAATGCACAAGTTAGCGCAATGATAGACATACTGTACAAATTATAAACATTTGCTATGTTGTACTTTGTTTTATATTAAAAATAATAATTTTAGATGTATATCGAGGAGGGTAAACTGAAAGTAGATATTCAGACTAAAGATTACCCAAAAGCAATTTTGGACAATTTTGACGAAACCTTCAACGATGGTAAATGGCATCAAGTAGTACTGACCATTGTTAAGAACTCGCTAATTTTAATAGTCGACGGTCGGCCAATGAAGACTTCACGTCTTTTAGAGATGGTAACTGGTAGCGATTATTATATCGGTGGTATGAAAGTAGGAGAAACTGGTGGAATGACAAACTATCGTGGATTCGTCGGGTGCATGAGAGTGATAAGTGTTGATGGGAATTACAAACTACCAACTGATTGGAAGGAAGACGAATATTCAGATAAGAACGATATAGTAATCGATGCTTGTCAAATGGTGGATCGATGTAACCCAAATCCTTGCAAGCATTCTGGCATCTGTCGTCAGAATTCTAACGAATTCTTCTGTGATTGTGCTAACACTGGCTATGCTGGCGCTGTATGTCACACCTGTAAGTAGAAACTGCTTTTTCTATAAGTCGATAATATTAGGCAATAATTTTAAACTAAACTAATAGCCACTGACTTTACAGCGTTGAATCCTCTTTCTTGCGAAGCGTATAAAAATATTAATTCTGTAAATCAAAGAGCCGAAGTTAAAATTGATGTTGATGGAAGTGGACCTCTTCGACCCTTTCCTGTAACTTGCGAATTCTATGCTGATGGACGTGTGCTAACTGTATTGCATCACGGCAATGAGCTCCCTACACCGGTAGATGCGTTTGAAGAACCTGGTAGTTTTTTACAAGATGTCAACTATGACGCGGATCTCGATCAGATTGAAGCTTTGCTAAACCGATCAACGAGCTGCAGACAAAGAATTAATTACGCTTGCAAACACTCCCGCATATTTAATACACCTGGTAAGTAACCACTCACGACTGTGAAAACAATTTTAAAATAACGCGACGGTATAAATGAATTTTCGATTTGGCAAAATCAAAAAGTCACTTGTACCTTATTGGTTTGAGCAGGTAGATTTATTTGTCTACATATGAACTTCTCCAAATGACAAGATCTTATCTCGTATCATGCGAATTGAAAACGTGGAAAGCTATAAACAGTTCTATGATTTTTATTGCGAACACGAACACCCTCGCGGAGATAGAACCTTGCAAAAAATGACATTATATTATATGGGCTAAATATTTATAACCAGCTTCTTCCGATGCACAGTGGGGCAAAAATGTGTCTCGGACAATTCAATTTTCAGTCCATAATTTTCTTCATATTTGCAATTTTTTTGTGAATTAAAGTGTATTAAATTCCGCATCGTTTCACGAAGCGGAATTAAATGGTATTTTGCACCGCTTATCAGCCAATACATAAATAGATTCAATCTGGTGTCCACCTTCTTCAGAATGCGTCAATTCCTTTAGAATACGGGTGCGCCAATTTAGGTTCTGCGCCACATTAAGTGCATCTGCCCTAATAATGAAGAATACAGGGTGTCCCAGACTCAAGTGTCCGCACTTATATGACCGTATAAAAATAAAAATAAATCTAAAATTCCTTTCTTAAAAATCAGTTGAAGTTTTAGTTTTTGAGTTATAAAGTATTTAAGCTGGACCAATCAGGAGCGTCGTATAAACAGTCTTGAATGCGTGAGCGAGAGTCCAACTTGTTCAATGATTCCCCCGATTCAAATACGAAGCAAGGATTTTGGTTTATAAAAAAAAAACATTAAAAAAGTTAATGATAACTATTTAATAGTTTTTTGTTATTGTTAAGAATGAATAGGTTATTAAAACTTGACTAAAAGTTCCAATAATCATTAGAAATGAACATGCGAGTAGTAATGTTCAATTTACATCATTTTTTGAAGTATTTTATTGTAGTTTTTCGTGATTAGTAGTCGCGTAATTGTAATCCAAATATTTTGTTGTCGCAGTAAAATCTTGGTTCACAACAACAATTTGATTCTTACAAAATGTATTAGCACAAGTCACAAATATTGTGCAACAAGAAAAAGAGAAGACCCATGTACACGAATGAAATCGCCTCTCTCCCACGTCACAAATGATATTTCTATTACACCTGTATGAGAAAAGCGCCATTTTATTTGTAGATTTTCCAAAAATGCGGATGGAAGTCGAAAACATACCAAAAATATTTTTCAAGGTGAAATTCCGAGGCAGCATCCAGCATTGGTACCTAGTGCTTTAATTTCTTCACATTAAGAAATCGCTTTCATTGAATCTAAGCAACATTTGTTTTGATACTTGTACTAATAAATTTTGTTAAAACAAAATATGTGTTCGAAAGCCCACGAGTAACTATTTTTAGCTAAATGCGTTACAATTTTTACATTTTCGCCGCCATATTGGGTTCGCCATTTTCAATGTTTAAACTTTGACTCCAGAATCGTAATCAGCGACCCTAAAAACACCTAAGTAACTATTTTTAGCCAAATACGTAGAAATAATAATAATAATGAAAATGGATGTCAGTTTATGATATGCATATCATATTATAGTATAGTAGATGTTGTACTCAAAACTCAAAAAGGACATCCATTTGTACCTACCTCTTATGGTTGACGAGATAATTGTTGTTAAAAATCACAATAACGGAAGGTTCCCCTCACGTTCTAGTGGAAATTTCCCAACCGGCGGACATTTTACACATTCCGGGAACGTTCCTGGAACGTTCCGAAGGTTTACGCAGAATGTTCGTACTATATATGTTTTTTTAATGTTCACTAGAACCTCATACCCACGCTCTGTGCGCGACCACGTAATTTCCATGCAATTATTTTATTTGTAAATTAAGTTAAATAAAATATAATGGAATTAATTTTAACTTCAATAACTTCTATTTGTACATAACTTCGTATGGGTACCCTCTCACGATGCAGGATAAATAATTTTACAACTCTAAACATTTTCATGTAACTTTGGAAAAAACCTCTAAAATGTCGGCGCGTTAAATTTTCATAGAAATACATACATATTAAATGATCTCGGCTCGAGAAGAGTCCAGAAATCTTGATTTAGCAAAATAGATTATTAAAGTACTGGAAGAAATTAACAAAACGAAAAAAGACTTCAATTAATGAAAAGGAAAGTTTTTACCATTATAAATTTTGTATGCTTTTTTAATTCTTATTAAACACATAGTGGATATGTTTTATTATAAAAATAAATTTGTTTACAATTTTTAAATGGTTTCGATTTTAATATTATAGTTTAGATAGAAAAGTTGCATTTATTATTAAATAGGTTATAGCTGCGTGTATGTTTTTATGTAAACTAAAAAACTGTCACACTCTGAATTTCTTTATGAAAATTATTTGAATAAATAATCATTGTTGTAAATTTTCAAAGTATTGTAGGAAAAAGTTGTTTGGAGTACATTCTTTGTTGATTCTGTAAACAAAATAAGCCTATTCTTTGAAAAATGGTCAAACTCTAAGTATGCTCATTGAAATTGTGTAAATAATTAATAAGTCTTGGAAATTTAAAAAGCATAATAGAAAAAAATCGTCGGAAATATATTTATAGTTAATTATGTATAAAATTGACCCTATTAATTGAAAAATATCAAAATTCTGAATTTGTTTATGGAAGTTGTTTAAATAATTGATAATTCTTGTAAATTTACAAAACACAGTAAAAAGTTATCGAAAAGAAAATCTTAGTTGACTCTGTGAACAAACTGTTTTTATTCCTTGAAAAAAAACCCAAACTCTGAATTTGTTTATGAAAATTATTTGAATAAATAATCATTGTTGTAAATTTTCAAAATATTGTGGGCAAAAGTTGTTTGGAATACATTCTTTGTTGATTCTGTAAACAAAACAAGCCTATTCTTTGAAAAATGGCCAAACACTCAATGTGCTCATTAAAATTGTTTAAATAATTAATAAATCTTGGAAATTTGAAAAGCATAATAGAACAAAATCATCGGAAATATATTTATAGTTAATTATGTAAAAAAATTGACTCTTTTCGTTGAAATACAGTCAAACTCTAAATATGTTAATGAAAAATGTTAAAATAATTAATAATTATTGTATATTTTCAAAGCATAGTAAAGAGTTATCAGAAAGACAATCTTAGTTGACTCCGCAAACAAATTGTGTCTATTCCTTGAAAAAAAA